>WEKY01013989.1:0-20888 GCA_013390045.1 Picathartes gymnocephalus
AGAACAGTAGTTGCAATCAGTCTTGTTTTCTGTTTCCTCCAAGGTGAGGGGAAGGACTACATATTATAGGGACTGTTTTGTCACTCAGACAGAAGAGCAGACAATTAGATACCAGCCTCTGAATGCTCTTAGTAGTGCTTCACTCTGCTTAATCTCTATACTAAAGGCTGTTTATTACTGAGAGTGAGGTACAAGTTTTCCCTTTGACTGAACAGATTTCAAAGCTTTGGGCTTTTCTAAATGAGAATCACACACTGGTGTGTTTTAAAAAGAACAAAAACTTACCAGGCTGTTATGGCTGTTTGGGGATGATTCTGTTTTGCTTTGAAGTTAGAGTACTGATGGTAATTGCAGCAGGTTGCTTTTTGAATTAGTTATTGATTTTACTTTCTGAGATTCTAAACATGCAAATATTTGCTTTCAGGTATTAACTGTGTCTGTTACTTATAGTTCACTGTCAGTCTGAAACCTCTGCAGTACTTGTGCAAACCTAGGACATATCAATATATCCAATGTGGTTTGCATTGCAGGCAGATGGAAAACGGTATTATCTCGATAAAGGAAGGGTATATTTAACTGTCATGTTATAACCTTTTACATGCAAAGCATGTGGGGAAATAAGTGGGAAAAATATACTGTTATCATCAAAAATATGTGTATCTTCAGTTGTGTTCTTCAGTTTACCAAAATATCTGTGGAAAAATTGTGTAGGTATTTGTATGTCAATTTTTTTAGATAGCATGGTTTAGTAGAGGTATTCACGGAGAAATAATATGTTAGATATCCTGTATAGATATAGATATCCAAACAGTAATTATTTTTTTTAGAACAGAAGTCAGTGTAAATATCAAAGAAGGTCAGTCAGGTTAACTACTAACTCTAGACTACTTATATGAATTAACAGTTATTTGAGGGTACAATCAATCACAAAATACTCTCTATTTTTTTAATTTCAGATAATTCAGGAATTGAAAAGTAAAGATGTTAGCAAATCTTTTCGAAAGTCAATAAACAAAAAGCAAGGTATTACAGCAATTGGAGGAACATCAGCAATATCTAGTGAGGGGACACAGCACTCTTATTCAGGTAAGAAATACTTGGTTAAATTTTGCATGGAGGAGGACTCTTTATATTTGCACTATAGATAAAACAGAGCCTAACTGGAAACTGTTGCCGTTGAAAGCAAATTAACAGAACGAAAGCATGTGGAGACAGACAAGGTATAAGTGTAGGTGATAGTTTATTAACTCTGATCAGTTGTTGCTAGTTTCATGCTGCAGGTGGAGGCAAGTTGAGCATCTGTGTGAGAGCAAAAAAGGAAAACAAGCACTGACACCTTCTAGGGGGGGAAAAATGGCATACTTCTAGTAATACTAGTCAAGATTTTGTCTTCATTATATGCTAATGGAGTCTTATTCCTATATTCAGATAAAAAACGAATCCTCATTTTCATTTCCACAGTGTTACCTAACATGAACTAAAAAGCCACTAACAAACCACCACATATCCTTTCCGTCTCTGCCATTACAGAATTGTTCTCTCCTACATGGTTTTTGCATAGACTCTCTCAAACTTCAAGAAGCTGCTTTTAATATTTGATTCGTTTCTTTCTACCTCCCCCTGCTGCATGTAATTTAAGTTGGTAATTGTGCCTAATTGCAATGCAGCTCCTGGCAAGAGTGTGAACCACCTTCTAGGATCATATTGCAATCAGCAATATTGTGGCTTTTTTGATTAACTTACGTCTGGAATTTGTGTGGTTCCATACTGTGTTAAGATCCTATATATGAGGAAGATTCACTTTGATTAGCCAAAGGTAGCAGTATCCTCTTTTTCAGTAGGATTCCAACACTAGCTATACCTGGTACATCCTCAAAGCAGGGGATATGCTCCATCCCAAAGGATGCCTGTGGGGCATCAGAGGTGATTCTTTAGATGCTGTTTCATTTTTAGTGGAGAGAGACGAAGCCCACTAGAGCAGAGTTCACCTGGCCTGGCCTCACCAGCCATCTCATTTATGATGAGGCGAGGTGTGCACCAGAATTTCATGTTGTTTCCCATGGACACTGAAAGAAGTGTAATGAGTCAGGTGCTTCTTGAGTTAAGTGAGGTGAATACCACCTCTAGTGTTTGGGAATTTGGATACTGAGACTTGATTAACTGTTATCCAAATAAGTTTTCTTAGATACATAGCAATAAATTCTGCACTGAAAATGAAAGAGAATTTAAAACGGAGATATTAAACTTTTTAAGTATCTCAAAGCTAAAGACAGCTCAGCAGTCCAGATCAGTCTCAAAAGGCTGCCAGTTTCTGAAGTCCAGTAGAAGCCTGAGTGAAACTCTGTGTTTTAAACCAACAGTGTGTAGATGGAGACTTTGTGTATTTCAGATGAGAAATTTTCCCCTCTTCTTTGTAATTGCTGAGAAACTGAATTTGAAGTCAGCCATGAGGGTATCTTCCCTATGAAGTTGCTGTGATTTTTGTTATCCTTCAGAAAATCACCAGATACTTAGAGAGTGCAATGGGAGACAAGTCAATCTGTACTTACCATTTTTTTTTGTTCTCTTCCATTGGTCTGTTCTTTTTAATAACTGAACTCTGTAAAACTAAGGGGTTTTGTTGCAGATGAACCTCTTTGACCCAAGTATGCTGTTAGTAGTATATGTTCATTGAAGTGTTAATCTTTTATTTTAATGCTGTTTTTCTTTTCAGAGGAAGAAAAAGTTGCTTTTGTTAATTGGATAAATAAAGCTCTACAAGATGACCCAGACTGTAAGCACCTCCTACCCATGCACCCATNNNNGTAAGCACCTCCTACCCATGAACCCATCAGATGCCAGTCTGTTTAAATCCCTTGCAGATGGCATCCTTCTTTGGTGAGTCCAAGGCTATGAGAAGGAAAAGAAATTAATCTCAAAGGTTAAATGCTGATCACAGGGACACGAATTGGAAAACTTTAGAAAGGCTTTGACGTCAAGACACCACTCTTAAATATTTCAGTCTGAGTGTGAGATGGGGAAAACCTGTTTGCCCGTAGAAATGTGACGTTTAGCAAATTTTCTATGGGACTCTGTGCATATGTTATAGAAGCAGTTTTCGACTTCAATTCCATAATTATACATGCCAAATATGTGCAGGTTATTTATAAAGGAGATAATTAAACAGTTCATAAATTCATTAGTTGAAATAACTCGAAAACTTGACTATTTCAAATATTTTTAGAAGTTACTAATCATAGTCATTAAATCACGGGATAGCAGGAACAGAAATCTGAGTTCAATTCATGGCAAAACAGAGAGCATATAGTAGGTCCCTTAACTTTAGTCTGCTTCAACTTTCTAGTTAGTTAAAGTGGGTTACTAGTACTTACACACCATGGTAACAAGGGATTAATTTACTAGTCTCCATGTGAATTAGTCTTTGAGATCCACATAGCTACAAGGTACTACAGAAATGCAGTGCAGAAATATTCCAATTATACTACGAAGTTTTTCGGTAGAGACCATTTAAGTTACTTTGGTTTACAGTTTTAATCTTCTCAGGAACTTTCATTGACAGTTATAGATATGATCTATTAATTACAACAGGAAAATGCAACATATCTGGGGCATTCTGAATGAATGTGCAGTTAAATGGGGGAGAAGGTATTTAGAGGACATTTCTTTATTTTTAATCTTGTTAGAAATATTTGCAGCTAGTTTAAAGTGTCTGCAGTTTATAATCAAATATATTTTCTGAGAAATTGAAGTTTGAATAAACTCTTGACTTTTCTTCCTTAGCAAAATGATCAACTTTTCACAACCAGATACAATTGATGAAAGGGCTATTAATAAGAAAAAACTCACTCCTTTCACCATTTCTGTAAGTACTGAATGGATAGGAACTTGCCACAAATGAAAAAGTAAAATATTTTTCTGTTTTAATGACAGTTCTCCTGGTGGAGGAAAAAAANAGCATGAGATGGTATTTTCTAATAAACTCTGCTGCATTCTTCTATTACTTAGATGATTTACAGAAGAAACTTGTTTTTTCATGCTTTCCCTGATTCTTTCCCTGTTAGCTATTCTTGTTTTGCCTAACTGAGTACCTGAAGAAAATAATTTTAGACTTCTGAGTGGATGGTCAGGTTGTATTTTAGCAATGCAGAAAGTATCTGCGCGGCTGTGTACTCTGTGGTAGGATGACACACTTTCAGTACTGGAGAGCAACTGGGACAGAAGATGAGGTCTATTTTTAATTGTGTATGAAGTGATGAAAAAGTTTGATAGAAGCAGTTTTTAAGACCTTAGTTTGGGTTTAAGAAAACAGGTCTGGAAAGGGAAGTAGATCCATAAGTTACCAGCCCAATGAGGAAAAAACTGCTGATGAAAAACCTCAGTGAAATGGCAGACTTTTTATTTCAGGCTGTGATGTTAAAATATGAGAAGTTAAACCACACTGTGTTCTAAATCCTCCAAGTGGGTTTTATAATCTCTACTTGTTTAGCGAAGATTTGTCAGCAAAGATGATACTGCATATGTTTATGCTGCCTCTGTAGATAGTTAAAATATGATACAAGAAAATAGCAACACTGATGATAGCTGCCAGCTGTTTTTTCTTGGAATCTTTGTCAATGTCTTTGACAATCAGTAGCTTTACTTTGAGTGTCAGACTTTGAATTGCCATGATTTTCTTATGCTCTTTATTCAATTACAGTTTAACAATTGCTTGAATAAATGTGTAGGATTCAAAATGGGATTACAGGGATGTCAGTAGTATCCTGTGTATAACTCCATGCAGCAATTCCATATGGACACGTTTTTCAGGATCAAGCCTCTGATATTTTGAACAGTATTGTTTAATTTGTATAAGTGATACTTACAAATTGCAAAACATATTTTGATTAAAGTATTCCTCAGTAATCCAAGCTGCAGAAGGTGGTCCACAATTTTTTGGTGGGCCCATATTAAACACTGTCATTGTTTTCATTAAATTTTGGTAAGATGCAAGGTAGTTCACAAAAAACCTCCAGAGTGCAGTTTTCCATTGGAAGCCATTGAACTAATGCATTATCTCTTCAAAAGTTTAATATGAACAATTTTACTAAAAAATACAATCTTACAAG
Organism: Picathartes gymnocephalus; assembly: GCA_013390045.1. NCBI lineage: Eukaryota > Metazoa > Chordata > Aves > Passeriformes > Picathartidae > Picathartes > Picathartes gymnocephalus. The sequence continues at coordinate 5,106 of WEKY01013989.1, forward strand.
TTTGTTAAATGATGATATTCCAAATAGGAAAACCTAAATCTGGCTCTGAACTCAGCATCTGCCATTGGCTGCACGGTTGTCAATATCGGATCACAAGATTTGCAAGAAGGAAAACCACACTTGGTATTAGGACTCTTGTGGCAGATCATTAAAGTTGGTCTTTTTGCTGATATTGAGATCTCCAGAAATGAAGGTAAGAGTAATGCCAGGTATAGTCATGTCAGCCACTTGGAATTAGCTCAGACCACCATAGCAATGATTTCAGCTTCCTTTCAAACTTGCTTTTAGCTCTTATTGCCTTGCTAAATGAAGGGGAAGAGCTGGATCAGTTAATGAAGCTTTCCCCAGAAGACCTCTTGCTACGCTGGGTGAATTACCATCTGGCCAATGCAGGGTGGCAGAAAATCAGTAACTTCAGCCAAGACATTAAGGTATGTAGTTATTTGCTCTCATAATGGAACATAGTGGTATTAAAACACACAATATATAGAAAAAATTAGATCAGAAGAATTTAGATGAAATTGTAATCTGCTTTCTCTGGCTGTAGGTTCATCCTGCATTTTTCAATATTAAAAGTGCATTATTTTGATCTCTTCTATTTAGTTGCTTATCCCATGTATTCTCATAGCACAGTGCAAAGTGAATATTTCCAACAAGCTGATAGTCAGGGAAGTTCTAATGTTGTAAGATGGGTATTAGAGTTATTTAGGACAATTTGCACCACCTTACTAGCTGCCTAATAACTGCCAGTCTGTGCTTTGCTGGTGTGTCAGCTGACTGACACGGGGGCTGAAAGGTTCCTTGGGGCAGGTGGCGGAGCTGCATTATTCTCCAGTCGTTCTGCAAAGACATGCAGAGCACTGAAGAAGCCCAGCCAATGAGAGAACACAGCACCTTTTAAAAACTAAAAGCAAAGGAAGAAGATTGCCTAAGGTGGTTAAACCTCCTTTCATTGGAGGAAATCATGTCATTAATTGCAAGTCACATCTTTTCAAATGCTGCCAAAAAGGCTATTGTTAAAGAAGACTGAAAGTAGGGTTTTATATGAAAACTGCTACTATGGTAAAAATATTATATGGTGTTTGAGAAGCATTAAATACTTCAAGAATTAGTAGGGGTTTATTTTTTCTTCTAGTTTCTTACTGCAAAATTGATCCTTTTTTGTGAGTAACCACATAAATTTGCCCTGACTATCTTAATTACAACAGTCTAGTTAATTTTCAGCAGAATAAATTTAACTAGCATTGTCCAGAATAATTAGCAGGCATTCATTTTCTCTGTCATCTGGCTAAATAAGTTCTGTGTGAAACAGGGTAGTAAAATATCTGTATGACCTCATCCGTATTCACTGAAATTATGGTGCTGCATTTTGACTTCTATAGCTTTTGGATTGGACTATTAGAGCAATAAATGTTTAGGAAAGGCTGCATACTTGCTGCCTTTTTTTCTTTTTTTTCCCTTATATATTACACTTTGTTTTAGGATTCAAGAGCGTACTACCATCTGTTAAATCAGATTGCACCCAAAGGAGAGGACCTTGATGAATTGCCTATTAAAATTGACTTTACAGGATTTCATGTAAGTATCCAGAAATGTAAAAATAGACTGGAATTGTCTGAGACCTCTGTGTATGCATCCAACATTCTGGTTATCAGGTTATCCCTGAATCCTCTTTTGTTTCCTAATATGTGCAAAAACTCAATCAGCTTCCTCAGTATTACAAAAGCTAAAATGAGCAAAAATTTGAGTAAATTCTACAGTGCTGCTGAAACACAATAATGCTTCCTGCAGTCTAAAGTTTGGAGCTATGTTTTACTTGGAATAGTGTATGCTGATTTTCAGTTGGATCATCCAACATGAATATTACCACATCCTGCTCAGTTCTCTTCTTTTTCCTTGTCTGAATTCCAGAATAGACTTCACAAACCTTGGATCCTTCCTCTAACTGAATAGCATTTAGAAATAACATGTGAGCCCTTCCAATAACAAGCAGGAAAGTGTGGCATCCATCAACCTTTAAGTTGTAAAGGGACGGATGGTCTAAAATGAGCCTACATGGATGTGAAAACACTTGTCTAAGCTGCTTTATAATGCCTGTTGGAAGGATTATTCTGAGAGTGCATTTGATACAAAGTTGAATTTCTTGCCTGAGATACCTATCTATCAATCAGAATCTAAAGTAGAATCTCGTTATTCATTATAATAATTCATAAAACACACATGCAAGATTGTTTGCTTACATGCTTTAGTTCTCTTAAACTCCTTGTTTGCTTTTTTGCTCTTGTTTTTGAGAGTGAGAGTAGAAGTTAGTTTTTTCATGTGATTTCCTACAGTTCATAGGATCATATTCTGTAATGAACAGATATATTAATAATAAAGGTCAAAGAACAAAAGACACAATTTGCCAACTAAGATGATTAAGAGGCAAAAATATTAAAAGGAAAGCAAGTTTGAAAAACTCAATCTCTCACTGATAGTTTTGGGTATCCTCTGGAATTACTGTGCTTGAGAATATCAGTTGAAAGCAGTGATGATGAACCTTTGGCACATGTAGAACATTATGCAGTATGGGAATCAACAGCCTGGAAATGGAAATACAGTCACTCCAATCCTGGCTGCAGTTGCTGTGATTCACGAGGAATGCTGTGCTGACAGCCACAGAAGTGAAGGACAGTAGAAGGCAGAGGGTATTGCCATGGGCTGTAAGAGCTAGCTCAAGCAGTGGCGGGATGAGGGAGGAACTGACATGGGTCATTTAAAGATTTCCCTACCTGACGATTCGGTAAAATCTAGTAGTAGACTTAACTGTAAATTAACTTGTGTTTGTTTTTCTTCTTAGGATAAAAATGACTTGAGGAGGGCTGAATACATGCTCCAACAGGCAGATAAACTGGGCTGCAGACAGTTTGTAACTCCAGCTGATGTGGTTGCAGGCAACCCTAAGCTCAATTTGGCTTTTGTTGCAAATCTCTTTAACACATATCCAGCCCTGCACAAGCCTGACAATTCATCTTATGATCTCAATTTATTAGAAGGTACTCAACTTACTAACTATACAGAAGATAAGAATATTAGTGATTTCTATTTAAGTATTCCTTCTAGTTTATGATACAGGATTCCTGTGAGCTGGTGTCTGTGTTTACTCACTAGCAGCCAATATAAGCCTTAATAGAAGACCCCATTAGTTTGTATATTTTTCTTTTTTTTTTTTAGCCTGACCAAGCGGTTATTCCTGAATAAGCTTCTGTCATTCATTTGCAGGAGCAAAAACTGTCCTCCTACTTTCCTTTCAGTTTCCCATGCTTCTTTCCATGCTATTTATATTTTAGCTGATATACAAATTCTAGATTTTCTTTGTAGTGCTGAGCAACTGTAATAGTCTTTAAAAGTATTTTTCACATAGTGCATTTATATATGTATATATGTGTGTGTGTGTGTATTAATTTGTTGCCTTTTAAAGTAGGAAACATTTTTTAAAAAAAAGTCTTCTGTATCAGCAACGTATATTAATCTATTACATCAACAACCTGTATAGATCCTGTTGTATCAGGGAATTTGGCCTTTAACTGTACAGTTCAGATCTCTAATGCTAGAGATAAAGGGCTAATTGGTAACAATCTTTGGCTGTTGTCCTTGCTGTGGACCAGCTAATCTAGGATAATGGAGTGGCTCCTGCCAGTGTATTTCACAGTTGTTCACTGATCTCAAAGGAATATGACAGTCAGGGGTGCCGCACTTGGGAGAATCATCAGCAATGTTCATGTAGTCCTCTGCACTGCCTTCCTGTGCCTTCCTCTTACTGTTCCTATCAGGTTTCCTTTCCATCTAGGTGAGTCCATCTTCCTTTGCTCCTGTTTTTTCATAATTTGAAAAATTATGCGCTGCTGCATCCCTGTGTCACAAATCTTGTACCCCTCAGACCATTCCTGTTTCAGGCTTCTTGCTTTTCTAGCTTCAGCTGGGTGCCAGCTGTGATGTGATAGAGGTTGCAGAGCACAGGACGCTGTCTTCCCTTTTCAGCTGTGATATCCCCAGTCACTGCAGTCCCTGCTGGCCAGGACAAATGGTTGAAGGAAAGGTCTGCTCTTCCTCTGCTTCAGTTTTGTTAGAAATGTCAGCTCTTGGAAATGTATTCAGAAGCTGTGTGGAGGTAGAATATGTTCAGTTCAGCTTCTCTGCTCTGAAGATAAAGTTGCTGGTGTGATCTGAAATGCTGAAAACTTGGTTAAATTTGGAAGCGTTTCCAATGGCATGGGAAAAACCAGTTGATTTAGTTTCTGGACTTTCCTGAAACACTTAGATGAGATCAAAGTCTCAGCCAAACCAGTTAAAAAAGTTACAATCAGCTGAATGCTAGACTGTGATATTGTAATGATAAATACTGGCCAAATTTAGCTTACTATTTACAGTATCTATTTTAGAGCTGGATAATCATGCCAATGTTACCTATTCAAAGAAAAGTAGATGACTCTTTTTTGCCCTCAAATAATAATTCCCGTGGTGTCAAGTAGATCTAAACCATCAAAATAGTTATTTCAGCCCAAAGACAATGTTGGTAATGTTTTTCTCCTGTTACTGTTTTATTTGTTTTCCATTGTCCTGTGTTTATACTGATGTTTTCTCAAGCTAGTGATATAAAATATGACATTGATTTCTTTATAGTTTCATCATAAATTGTCTGTTGAAATCTGACTCATAATTTATAATGCTTTCCTGTTTTGCTTCATGAAATGCAGATTTGACCCCTCCTAATGTAGGTACTGTATTTAGTACTTTTCTGTACTCCATAAAAGTGTTTATTCTGCAATTTCTTTCTTTTTTTTTTTCCCTATTGTTTAATCATCTTTGTCCTTTTCTGGTTGATTTTTTGCACTGTTCTTACATTTTTCTATTGTTTTAATATGCCGTCATAAGTAAAAGAGAAGGAAAAAACCCCACAACATATAAAATGGGGGCAAGAGTTGCAGTAAGTCAAATGCCATACAGGTATTTTGGGGGTTTAGCCAGTAAGGGCTTTCCATGAACCGAGATGTCAAGCTTGTAGGCATGTGTGGGTGAGTAGAGCTTTCTGAAAGTCTTCCATTTTCCTGCAAAATTTCCATCTTTTCAGGGACTGTCTCACCCAAACGGTACGGTGTGGCTGTCCTCTACAGTTTAAGACAATTAATGCTGTGCATAAACTGACATCTGCTCTGATAATACATCTGGTGATGTGCACTGAAATATGGAGAGCAAATCCCTCAGGAATACTGACATAGCAAAATGATCATTTGATATTGTGTGGGGGTGGAGAGGGCAGTCCTGAGCTCAGTTTTACACAACCTTTGCGTGTTGTTGCTGATCCAAGGAGCCTCTTGCTTGTGGGGAAAGCAGCAGTCTGGAGTTGAAGTCATGCAGAAAGCTGAGTTCTTGGGGGGAGGAAGAGGAGGGACTTGTGTCCACCCACTTTTCCTCCAGCGTAGGTGTCCTTTGCTGTTGCTTAGATTAATGGTAGCCTTCATGGTTGTCACCATGAGAGGGTTAAGTACTCCCACTCAGGCTGGCTGAAGGTTGGGTGCAACTGCATCCTGAGCTCTGTTGTCTTCCAAAGATGATCTTAGATATATTCAGAGCTCTTTGGATTCTTGACCCCCTCCCTATGGCTACTCTCCACTCAGTTCCACAGTGTATGATCTCAAAAAAGAGATGGCAATAAATATAAAGGATACTACCAAATTTGCTCCTCTCTCTTTTGTGTAGCTCTGCCCCCTTTCTGCAGTTTTCCAATGATTTTGGCTATCTGCTGCACCACTCAGCAGAAGATATGCTCCTGATAGGATCACAAGGTATATTTTGAATAAAAGAATAGAGAGAAAAAATTGGTCAGTTCTCAGCCATCTGGAAAACTTATGAACAGTCATGTATTGCATGATAAAGGGATTTGTTTAGAGTGGCATATTAAATATAGTATGCTGGGTTTAGTTCCTGGACTCCCACTCTCCCAAAGGGTCCTGCTCAGCCTGCATGCTCTTGCTCCTGCTTGGCTACTTTGGATTCTCCTGACAATGTTAAGCATGCATTTTAAAATTCTCAGTCTGAGTGCAGTTGCTGAGTATCTCTTTTTGTGGCTACGCTGTTTAGTAAGTGTTCACTAAAGAAGCTTGGTACTGTCTTTGCAATGGACAGGTGTTCCTAAAAGCACTTTGCAGTCAGTATTTTAGGTACTGCAAATCAATTCAAAGCACAGTAACCATAAAATAATTTTAAAAAAGCATAAGTCACTTGCTTCAAAATACTGTAATCTCAAAGATACTCTTTATAAACTTAAATTATATATAATTCTTGAGTTGTGATTGTTTTTTAAATGGAAAACCTGATATTTTTAATAACTTTGTCACAAAGTGTAATTCTTCTTTTAAAATTTTAATGTGACAAGAAGTATGTGAAACAAAGCTCTCTGATGACCTAGGAAAATTGTATTTTTCTTTGTTTCTTCTGTTTCATCAGTGGCTCTTTGGTTATTTTTACAAGTAAATATTTGAAACAAACACTAATTTGAATTGCATATGAAAAAATTCGTAATTTAGAAAATGTATCAGTAATATGAATATCAACTACTTGATAATAATTGGAAAGAACCTGGTAAGGTGGCTGAAACTTTAAAAATGAAATTTATTCTGCTAGACATTGTAAACTACAACTGAAATTTCTGAAGTACAGAGCTTTTTGTATAAAAGGGTGTAAGAGACCTAGATTAAAATGGTAACTTCTATCTAAAAATCAATATTATGATATAGATTCAGGCATGGAAAGATAATGTTAAAGAGATTTTTCTTTCTAGTCTAATGCTAAATACATGTTTACACAGTAGTTTCATTTTACAAAAACATTCATTATTCTGTAGTCAGTCTAGAACTGCAGTACTAAATGAGACCGTTTTCATGCTATATAAACCTCATCAGACAAACTTGGTATTGTTACCCTCTAAAGAGCAAATGAAAACAGCAAAGAAAAATCTTGCTTAGATATTTATGCTTCTGTCTGGAGAAATCTGCTCTTTCATTGTTTGGAGAGGTTTTCTCCCTCATCGATGTCCTCCCTGTTTTCTTAGCTGTGGATTATCAACCCAGAGGAACAAAGTGATGAGGTTATTCCAAGCTCACATATTCAGGCTAAATATATTGTCAAATGCTCCTCTTTGATACAAGAGAAAACAGCTTATGCAGCAGAGATTCACGTGCAGATGGCCACAGAGACGTTGTTAAAAGTTAGGTAGTGTTGTATGTAGAAAATTAATGAATTATTGCAAGCTGTAACATTATAGAGTTAGGACTCATGATTGCAATAATAAAAGCAATCTAGGTCAGGAAAGTGAAGGTTGGGATTTACTTCCTAATGAATTTCCTGCAGTTCTTATAAGTAGAATTGCTGGTTAAAACTGTGAGGATAACTGTTCCCCTTGTTAGTATAAATAGCTTCACAAATTTAACCAATACAACACTGCCTTGCTATGTTTTCAGTGCTAAAAACTAAAAAAGTGAAATCTGTTGCTTTGGGGAGGCCCTTTGCAAATTAATACTGTCAGCTTCTGTGAGAAGAGAGTGTAGTTGGATTGTTTGGTGTGTTAGTACTGACTTTTAATAAAAAGATATCATTTCAAACAGATTTAATGGTACTGTTGAATGCAATTTCCACTCAGTTTTAGGAAATTATTATTAATCATCTCCATGATATATTAATTATGTGAAATATAACAAAAAATTTATTTCTGTATTTTATCAAGTAGTATTTACTCAGAAAAAATTTAGTCTAATAGTGCTCCCTGTAGTGCCCCTGTTCCTGTGCCCAGAACTGAGTGAATCTGAATTGGATAGGATTGCCTTGTAGTATAGACTACTGTTTGCGAAATTATGAGCTCATTTTGGGGTGGGAGGAGGGTGGTGAGGGATGTGAAAACCATTTAAACATTGCTTATTAAAGTGTTTTCTCCAATGACTTATACGAAATTATATTTGTCATCATAGGAGAAAGTAAGGAAGAAAGGACTTTCAGAAACTGGATGAATTCACTGGGTGTAAGCCCATATGTTAATCATTTATACAGGTAAGATTTTTTTTTTAAAACAGTCATTTGCATTTGACTTCCCTTGGGTGACAGGGGAAGAAAGAAGGAAAGAAGAGGGGGAAGTTTTATTTCTACTAGAATAGTGATTTCCAGGTCTCCACTTCAAAACTGGTCTGTAGAACCACATTAAGCAGTATCTGACTCGAATATTCTAGTCATAATCTAGATAAACTAGAAAACCTAAGAAGGTTTAAATCTTCCCCATTCACTCACTTGTACATTGAATTAGTTTTTTTTTAAAGTTGAGATAATTGTGTTTCATGATGCATAATTTTTATTTTTTCAGTAGACTGTAAGAAGCTCTGCAGTGTAGTATTCCCTCAGATGAAGGGTTTTAAAACAAGCTCTTTAGATGCTTCTGGTCACTTTCAGATTATGCCAGAAGTTGATTCAAATCCTGTCAATAACAGATGAGATTGAGGATCAAATGGGAACATCTGCTTGTATGTATATTTACTATTAGGTTTCATTATTTCTGTGTTCTGATGCCTGTAAAGTGATCCATAGGTATCTTAATGTGGAGAATTTCATTTAGGAAGTAGCTGATGGGGATTATCAGTAATGCAACATATAATGGGAAAGTAATACTTTTCCTACTATTCTTCTTTCACAAGATAAGTACATTGGTTCTGATTATTCTTTAGCAAAATACATCTGTGGCATCTGCAGATAAAGCATGAGTATTTAACATATGGGAAAGTTCTTAGGGAACTAAAACTAGATCAATAAATTAAAACTCTTTTAGCAGCTATTTTGTCTATGCCTGCCCTATGAAAGTAATTATTTAATTGAAGCTGGTAAAGCTAGTCACTGAGCTTGCTTCACTGAGATTTGTAAAAATAATGAAATTAAATGCAGAATTTGATGTATATAATTGCAGGAATCAAGCAATAGTATATAGGCCAGTTTCTTTACAGAATGGCTCCAGTTTTTATCTAAGTGTCTGGAATTTTTCAGCAACTTAATTACGCTGTGAGAAGTCTCAAGTACTTACTTTCATTGTCAGTCTGAGCTTTTGTGCTTAAAACCATCGTTTTTCTCTGGTGTAGTGACCTTTCTGATGCTTTAATCATCTTCCAATTGTATGACATGACGCGTGTGCCGGTTGACTGGAGCCACGTCAACAAACCTCCTTACTCATTGCTCGGTGGCAACATGAAAAAGGTGGGTGGATGCTCTGGGAAGCAGTCCAGCTTCACTGGCTCCCATTGTGCTGATGGCAGTCTGTGTTGTCGAGATTTCTGTGCTACTGAGACAGTCCTGGGGGGAAAAAAGAGGAAGATATATTTTTCAGATATTATCCCAAATAATAAATAGCATTTGTAGCACATATCACCTTAGTTTCTAAATGTGGCAATATTTAATTTATGGCCTAATTTGGATCTGTCAGTGAAAGCTTCAGGCCTGACATGGCTGTTGTTGCTGGATGCTCTTATACTGTGAGGCATTTCCTCCCAGAGCAGTTTTATGTGCTGCCCAGAGGATTTGGGCAAGACTTGCAGAATCCAAGCTTTCACTTAGTTTTGTGATTGTTGTGAAGCCTGAAAGAGGATAAAAATTACTGCCTGTTTAAGAAGAACACATTTCAATGTCTTTCAAAGTATAGTTGTGATATAAATATATTTTATTCACTGCCATAGTGTAAACTTGGTTTTCTCAAATGTGGAAAATTATTATCATTGGAATCTTGCATAATTGCATTTATAGTAAAAACTGTTATTTTAATCACAGTGTAGCTGGACTGGAAATCTTTTCTAGCTTCAAATCTTACCATAGGTAACAATAAGCCAAAGTAATTTGAAATGCACATGGATTATAGGTCTGTATTGCAGAAATATTAAGGTGTTTTCATTATTTGTTCACAAAATTTATTTTTAGATTGAGAATTGCAATTATGCAGTAGAACTTGGGAAGACAAAAGCCAGATTCTCACTGGTTGGTATTGCTGGACACGATCTAAATGAGGGTAATCCAACTCTGACATTGGCTTTGGTATGGCAGCTGATGAGAAGGTGAGTTAGGCAGTATGATAGATGTGTATATATGTGTGTGTGCACGTGTGTCTGTACATCAAGGCAAATTAAAGGTAGTGCTCAGGTCACCCAACTGGTGTTTTAGAGAGCAATCTCTAAATATCCCTGTTCTCAAAGATGAACTTGTATGTGTGTTTTGTAATTTTACATACTGTGTAGTGATTGAAACCACAATTTATAGTGAGAATTAAAACCTTGTAAACTAGAAACTGAGTAAAATTATAAATCCTGCGGCAAGTAAAAAGAACTCAGTTTATTTCATGTTGATTCCATGTATCTTTCTATAAGTAGAGAGTAATTTAAATATTTGTAAAACCCAAGAAAGTGGTGATACATACTAAAGAAGTTAAAAGAGTAAAAAATTGTAGGCCATCACAGCTATAATTACATAAGTATCATCAAATCAAAATCTTGGTACTCTGTTGAGCAAGAAAAAATAATTATAAAGTGATTTCAGTAAAGAGTGTTTTATTGCAAATGTTTTCCCCAAATTAGTTTTCTTAGACATACCCCAAAACACTTAGTGGTTTTTGTTCTCAGACTGCTGTGGTTCAGTTTTCAAGGATGAAGATGGTAGGGAGCCATTTAAACTTGGAAAGTAAAATTAATGATGATGTTCTGAGTAAAACAAAGGCATGAAAATGTTACAGTGAATATTATGACATTTGGGGCATTATTTTATTCTTGTAACAACTGAAAAAGTGATTTCAAGTACTACATAGTTTATAAGGTCAGGGTACCTTATGAAGAGAAGTATTAGCATTGCTACTGTGATGAAGTAATGTTTTACTTTTACTTATGGTTTTGTAAGAAAAGTTGAGTTCTACCACTCATTTTAACTTGGGCTCTTGCTCTCTTTATTGAAGGTATACTTTGAATGTACTGTCCGACCTTGGAGAGGGGGAAAAAGTAAATGATGAAATTATTATTAAGTGGGTAAATCAGACACTTGCAAGAGCAAATAAGAAAACTTCAATTATAAGTTTCAAGGTAATCAAATGTATTTACTTTTCTTTCCATATTTAATAAGATCTGGGATTTTTAACTTGATCTGTTAACAATTGGGTTTTAACAGTGGCTCTCGCATCAGCTAGCAAATTTTTTAATGGAATATTTGAGTCTTTGAATCTTCAAAAGTATTTTACGAATCTATTAACAAGAAAAAGAAATTATAATAGCTGCAGTAAGATACGAAACAAACACTGCAACAACAAAGAAAAGAAAAGGAAGTTTAAACTTTCAAAGGGGCTTTTGTCTGAAGTTCCCAGTGTTTGGGCATGGCATGTCATATATTTTCCAAGTTTTTGGATATAGGTACTCTCATGCTTGTACACGCATGAAAAACAATTTTGGAAATACCAGGGCCAGATGATCACTTCTCTAGGAGCTGGTTAAAAGGATGTTCTAACGTGCGACACAGCCGGGAGAGGGAGCCCACGGTAACCAGCGACACCTTGTGTCTTCCTTGGCACTGCTGATGTGCAGCAGGCCAGGGACAAACAGGAGATGTTCCCGTTCAGCAAATACGAACACATTGATAAAGGAAGCTTTCCTCCCACATTATTAAAATATTGAACACGATAGAACCCATATGTGTGTCAGGTGTGTTATTCTGTGTGAATCTCTTGCTTCAGAAATGGCTGATTAAAAATTGCACAGAAACATAACATTCTTGTACAGGTTCATTGTATAACCTGAAGCAGTTATGTCTGAACATAAGAAGCTAGCAAGTTAAATATTTGAGAGTTCACTATGTTATGAACTTTAATTATGTAAGCATTATTAATGAAAAAATTAAGTAAAAATATTTCATTTTCACTCTAGAAGATGACTCGGGCCTTCATTTTTGTATAAGATGTTGCTGCTTCTCTTATTTCTCCATAAATTTTTATAATGGTGTATTAAGTAAGTTGAAAGTATGATAAGAATCTGTCCCAATATCTTTCCTTTGGTATGCCTGTGGTTTTGTGGGGACATGGTTGCATTTTTAAGGTAATTCAAATGGTGCTTTTAAGGTAGTTCAACTCATGGTTGACCAATAAAGATAAGGTGATGTAAAGTGACACTATTCAGTATTCCTTTTTTTCCTACTAATTTTTTACAACATTAACATAAATATTGTCTTTCACTGTTTGGGATTACTATGGCAAGCAGACCGTAGAGGATGTAGAGGTGCCTCGTATTTCACTGTGGGCTATGAAAGCCATGTTCTATTGTATTGCCATTAGTTCAAACAGTAAAAATGATAAAGATGTGTCTTATGGTCTTGGGATATACTCCATGCATTTAATATCTTGAAGCAGAATTCTATTAGTATTTTAGTTGTATAATTAGTACTATGGCTCTGTGGGACTTCCCTGAATTGGCAGTCACAGTTCTGCCCTGGTGATTGAAGGCAGCTGTGTCCCGTGGCTCATGCTCAGGCACTGCAGGGCCTGAGCCAGCCTCACTGGCACTGCCTGGGCTTGCTTTGGCATCAGCAGCTCCTTCTCTGCCTGGACAGTTGAGAAGGAATGATTGCAGCAACAGCACTTGCTCTTTTAAGAGTGTCTGTGTATTAAATATGAAACACAGACTGCTCACACTAGCTCAAATACCATCTGAGTTGAAAAATTATAAAAAGAGTAAGCCATAAACTACTGGAGAAAATAGTTCCTTGGCAAGAAAAGGAGGAATATATACCTATTGGGGAATGTAAATATCTTTTTATTGTCTTGAAAGTCTGGTCCTTGAACTTCTATTGAAATTCCCTTCCTTCCTTAGGGCCTAAGGAGGGAAGTTTGATGAAATAAATTTAAACCATTTGTGCAATAATGGTACCAGCACAGTGAACATTATAATACTGATTGCAGAAAAGAACATTACATTTCATAAAGGGTGAGGAAGACCTTCACACTATGAAGTAACAAAACAGGCTTCTGTCTTTCAGTATGCATGTAAGATGTGCTGTAGTGGTTTGGGTTTTTTTGCACGTTGAAGATGGAGTAATCAAAGCAGATTGCTTAAACTAATCTTGTGAGTATTTTTCTTTTAGGACAAATCAATTAGCAGTAGCTTACCTGTCCTAGATTTAATAGATGCCATTGCACCAAAAGCAGTTCGTCCAGAAATGGTCAAGAGAGAAGACCTTTCTTACCAAGACAAATTGAATAATGCCAAGTAAGTTTCAAATGAATGCTTCATATTCTCCTGAAATGCAGGAAAAGCATGAATTCACAGTGTAATGCATGATTTACTGATTTGTTAAGAGAAAGATGACACTAATATTGATTTTTTGAATAAAATATAAATTCTAATATTATTGAGTTATTCTTCTAGTGTATCTAAAATATGAACTCAAATTCACAGCTGATACGACCTACCACCACTGCACTGCAACTGGTTTCTTAATATTGTGCCATAACTTGTATTGTTTTTGACCAAAATAAATGCTTTGATAACCAATAGCAAAACATCTGCCAGTACAATTGCCAGTACATAGTTTCTTCACAATAATGTCTGTTTTCTAGTAGAGCCTCAGTACTGTTAAACAGGTATATCCTGCCACTGAAGTCTGATTTTGTTGTGAATTTTGACATATTAGTACATGCCAGCAAAATAACAGTATTTGTTTTCTCCAAAGTAACACTATTTGTTTTCTCTTGTTTTCCAAGGTATGCCATTTCAGTTGCTCGAAAAATTGGTGCTCGTATTTATGCTCTCCCAGATGATCTGGTTGAAGTGAAGCCAAAAATGGTGATGACAGTGTTTGCATGTTTGATGGGAAGAGGCTTGAACAGAATAAAATAATGAAGACATGTAATATCATTTTCTGCCATGTTAACCATGATGAATGCCTCACAGTTTACAGAGTTCTGAAGTTTAGTATGAGAAAAATTGTATGCACAAATATACTCATCAATTATCTTTTAATAATGTGTTTATATTAATTGTATTCAGTTTCATAACACATGAATTATTTATGGCTAATACAATTTTCAAAACGTGTTCATTAACAGGTTAACATCATAGATTTGTATTGCTCGGAAAAACCCATATGAATCAAACTTGATTTGTATTAGTTTCCATTGCATTGTAAGAATCTGCGTTGTTTTACATATGTGGTTTCAGGACCAATTATGAAACACTATTTGATTTTCGTGGATGTTACTTACATGTAGTCATACAAGTCTCAAGGTGCATTCTAATCCTGTTGGATTGGACTCCAAACTGCACAGAAGTTATCATCCTTGCCTTATTCTTGGAGAGCTTAACTCTTGTTGGAGCCAGTGAGAGTCTTGTCGTTGACTTCAGTGAGTGAAAGTGAAGGCCTGTGATAATGTCTGGTAACTAATAAATACTGATTAAACTGAGGAAACTTTTTTGTGGGAATAATCTTTAAATATGTAGTAGTTTTGTTCTATTATTTAGCACAAGCTCTTACAAAACATGTTGTATGAAAAAAAAAAACAGCAATAGAAAGCAGAAATGTCCTGTCATTATTAGGTCTGTATATGTGTTGAGTTTTGCAGTTGGACTAAACAGCTGTTGGTTGAGTTTTTTTAACCTTTTCATAAAATATTGTATTAAGAAAACAATAAAGAGCTGGCTAGTCCAGCATGGGATTTCACATTACTGTATTGCATTTCCTTATAGATCATTCCTTTGATTTTTGTAAAGTGTGTATCACATGTGCAGAGCTTTTGTGTAGAAAGACTGGTGCATTGTCTGGATGAGATGAAGTCTGTAATTTTTTCTTAGTAATTTTAAAGTAACTATTTGTACTCCTTTTTCATCAGCTGTAAATTTTCACTAATCATGCTGGAGCTGGACATTTAATAAAGTTGTTACCAAAAGCCGAACAAAAAGAAAATGAAATAAAAATTAAAGAGATTATTTTTTTTAAGTACGAAGCTTCTACTTTCTCTCAGTTCCTGCAACCAGTCCTAAATGTGGCAAAACCCGAGAATACTGATGAGCGAGCAGTTGGGCTACATTTTACATGTTCACTAGCTTGTACACAATATAGCAACAGTAAGGTATGCATCCATCCAGTTTCCATTCTATAATGCGATAATAGGGACTGGAGGAAGTTAAGTGCTTGGATTTGAATCCATTTGCCTCTGCTTACTGGTTTGTATTTGGAAAAGACTTGATTTATTTGTTTTCTATTCCCAGTTCAGGATGATGACAGTTTCATCAGAGTTTGAGTCCAAATCCTCATTCAAGAGTGGCTGAATGGAGGCTTACTTAGTCTCTATACTCTAAGAATAAATGATCTTATTAAATTATATAATCATGAAGCACTGTCTTTACCTGCCACGCACTTGGTAACTCACGCCATAAAGACCAGTATTTCCTATTTTATAACCTGTTCCTGTACTTGTCCAGAATTACTTTCAAGTTGCTTTGAGGAACTTGAAATGAGTTTTCATGGGCAACCCTTGATGCTAGGGTGAGCAGGGCCACAGTTACTGTAGCACGTGGGAGAAAACAGATTTAAGTGAAAAAACAGCCCTGGAGCCGCCCAGTGGTTGCTGCAGCCTACGCGCTCCGTGTCCGAACGCGCTCTCCCTCGCAGGCGGATCCCTGCCCGGCTGTGGGGAGGGGCAGGGTCTCGCTCGAAGCAGCGGCGGCGCCTTCGGGCCGCGGCCCCCGCGCTCCGCCC
>WEKY01013989.1:20905-45058 GCA_013390045.1 Picathartes gymnocephalus
GCGGCCGGGAGGTGCTGCCCGGCCCTGCCCGGTTCTGCCTTGCCCTCCCGCCAGGCGTGACCTGGCCGGGGCCGCTGCCCCGGTCGCCAGCGGTGCCGAGGGGCCGCGGGGGCTCCGCGACACCGCACCGCCCCGATCCGCATGGGCCTGGCGGAGCCATGGCCGCCCTGTACCAGAGCGCGGACCCGTCCGCCTCGGCCTCGCCCAACAAGCTGCTGGCGCTGAAGGATGTGCGGCAGGTGAAGGAGGAGACCACACTGGACGAGAAGCTTTTCCTGCTGGCCTGCGACAAAGGTATCGGCCCCGCCGCCCGGCCCGTGCCGGCCCCCGTCGAGGTCTTAGCCGCTCCTCCGAGGGCCCGAGCCGGGGCCGGCTGTCAGCCCTGCCCTCCCCTCCCCTCGCTCGCGCTGCGGGTCCCGCCGTGTGGTTGCCCTGGGGCACCGCGGGCTCCGGGCCCGCCGCCTCCCGCTGGCCCCTGAGCGGGAAGGGAGGCGCGGGGCCGGCTCCTCCTTCGTTCGTGAGGGCGTTCGGTTTGTGTCGGAGGAATCTGGAAGGTATTCGCTGTGTTGGCTGTTAAAAGAGTCTCTCAGTAGAGAGCTGCTGTAAAATTGGGGCTTATCTAGACATCCCCAGGATAAGGAGACCAGTATCCTGCGATTTGCACCGTAAGTGGCGGATGGGAAGAGATTTGTCTTTCTAAAACATGCTGCTTGCTTTAAGCCTATATATAGTAGCCTTTGAGTCGAAACGTGGCCTTAAATCAAACTGATCTTAACAGGTCTGAAACGTTGGACTCCGAGGTATGCACGGCTCTGCGTGCTTGGGGCATAAGCACGGCTGCAGGAGCTGCAGTGTTTACACGCAGAGCTGGCCCCTAGTTTAGGTTAGCTCACAAGCACGGGGTATTTCTGCAGTAACATTCGCCAGCGAGCTTAAGAACTTTGCTCAGGAGCTCTCGGTCGTGGGATGCCTTGCATCTACGCAGCCGGTGCAGTCTGTCCTGAACATCAGAGCAAGCCATGGCTTTCTCTCTTTAACTATAAACAGAGCTAAAAGGCTGCATAACAAAAAACATAACAAAACCCAGTTGTCTGTATAACAGCTGGCTCAGTACTCCTGCAGGCTCGGTGTTTAATTTACTGTATGTAGAAGTATTCTACATATACTTCTGTAAGTATTCTACACTGAGAGGTCTGTCTTGGTCATGGTCTTCTGTGTTGCAAAGTAATTTGTTACGCTAGAGACAATTTTGAGAAGCACCCGTGCTTTTGTGTGTGTTGGTTTTTGGGACTGGAAGTAAAAGGGTGGATTAAAGTACGTGTCTAATGCTTTCCTGAAAAGAGATCTCCTGAAATATCTTTTGTTTTCTCCCTGATGAGAGAATGCTTATCTACCTTGGCTTCTTACTTGTCTGATACACTCAGTGTCTGTTGTCAGCTATGGAATAGTGTCGTGTTTGATGGTAGCTGGTACTTAAAATGTTCACATGCTTTTATTGCTCTATAATATGAAGTGATATCCCTACCTTACTTGTGCAGGTGACTATTACATGGTTAAGAAACTCTTAGAGGAAAACAGCTCAGGTGAAATGAACATAAATTGTGTGGATGTGCTTGGACGTAATGCTGTTACCATAACCATTGAAAATGAGAACTTGGACATACTACAACTGCTTTTGGATTATGGCTGCCAGGTATCAAATACACATTATTAAAAATGTTCAGTGTAGTCATATATCTTCTTTGTTAATCTGTCAGAATTTGGACATAAATGCAGTCTGCCTTTTAGGCACTTCAGGTTTTTTTTCAGTAAATTGGAAAAGTAATTGTGCAAGTGGTTTCTTCTCACAAGTTGCCTTTTCTGGTGGGATTTTATTGGCATGGCAAACGTATAAGTAACACTTTATATGATATTGACAAGTTTGAATTTTATTTTAAATGTTACTCCTGTTGCTGATATAATGCATACATTATCTTTAAGAAAAAAAGTACCCTCATATTAAAAAGTGTAAAATGTAAAAATCCCTTTGGCTGTAGAGTATATTAACTTTTTAAATGCTAGCACAGAAAAATTCACATTATATTAGTTGATTTTAAGTTAGGCAAACACACATTTCTGCAGTGGTTGATGGCAGGGCAGTTTCCTACCAACAAGACTCCCGTAACTGTAGGCAACATCTGTGCTCCTGCTGGGAGAGGTGAAGCTATGATGGCTTAAATGTGTAAGACAGGGAAAAGTAGCATCTTTTGTTATATTGGTTGATAGTGGGCAGAAATAAAACCACAAGCTTTCCCCTACCTGAATTAGTGGCAGTAATAAAAGCTGTGTCTTTTTCTTTTATTTTTTTAAGTAAAAATAGGAATTTTTGGAAATGAATCAAGAAGAATAATATCATCTGTAGGGAAAATGAAAAGCTGCTTATCTCAGCTTAATAGAAGGTGCAGAAATGTTTGGTTACCAGCCAAGAAGGAAAAAACTTATTTTTCTAGCTGTACCCCAGAATTACAAATAGGGGGCTGAGGTATCCCATGTGCCTGAGCTGTGTTACAGTAACACTTGCTTTTAACATGTATAATAACCTGGTAAACTGTGTCTTTAAACTTGATTTTTGTAAGTCTTATGCATCGCCTTTGCTGGAAAGTAATTTATGCAATCGATTCCTCTGCTATTTGTGCAGTGAAACAAATTGTCATTAATGCTATGTGAACTCCTGCAATGGCAGCCTAAATTTGTGTCCTGATCATATGCCTAGTGATAATACAGAACATCACTTTAGTACTTAGAAAATAAATGTATTTTGGCTTGAGTTTGTCTACTTATGCTGTTTAAGTTACTGCAGTTTTCACATATGATTTGTTTTTTTCCCTTAGTCCTCAGATGCACTTTTGGTGGCTATTGACTCAGAAGTGGTGGGAGCTGTTGACATTCTCCTTAATCACCGACCAAAACGATCCTCCAGACCAACCATTGTGGTTAAGTGTTGTTACTCCTTGATTTTTGTTGTTGGGGCTGTGAAGGCTATTGCTTTTTGAGTATCTGTAGTATAAAACTTACCTTGTCAATGTTTAAGTACCAAAGAACTTCTGAAAGCATAAAATGGAGGTGGAGGGAGGGAAGGAATAAGGTGTTGTGTAACAGAGTGTGGCACATTCAGGACATTTTTTTTTTCACTTCAGTAATAAATACAATAATTTTTACCACAAACTAGAGCAAAATAACAATTTCTAATACCCCATGTATATTGGGAAAAATAGGCAGTATTTCTATGTAAATTAACCAGAAATGTATGTGGGTCTGTTACTGTTTTTTAGTATTTATTTGAATGTTGTTACATATTTTTCTTTCTGTTCATGTTATGAAACATTGGAAAGTATTTTGAATGAGAAATTCCTGGTTGAACAGTCGTAAAAACCCGTACATGTACTAGAACTGTAGGTAATAAATTTAGATACTTCCTACATTTTATTCCAGAAATTAATGGAACGCATTCAGAACCCAGAATACTCAACAACCATGGATGTGGCACCAGTAATTTTAGCTGCTCATCGTAACAATTATGAAATTCTCACCATGCTGTTGAAGCAAGACATATCATTACCCAAACCTCATGCTGTGGGCTGTGAGTGCACACTGTGCACTGCCAAGAACAAAAAAGATAGTCTGCGACATTCCAGGTAAGATTTAGCAGTCAAAAGCCAAAATAAAAAGTTGTTTAATTCTCTGGTATTGCCTGGGTCAAATTCAGTATGTTTCCTTTTCCTTTTTAGAGGTGAAGCTTATGAGTGGATTGCTTTAATATACTGTAGCTCTTTTTGTGAGAAATGGTAGATCTTGGGGATGGGTTGTGCCTGAAAAGGCTCGCGGGAGGCAGCGGCTTTTTTCCATTTTGGTTTTATACTTCTAGTCACTGTGCATAGTTACTATGTGTCTTTCCTTTCTAGCAGGTGTGTCTCAAACACTATAGCTACCTTTGGCTTGGGTCCATAGGGACAAAGCAAATAAAATTTTTCTCAAGTTAGTTAATACTTGGGGGTTTGTGAGCCAGAATGAGGAGGTGGATAATTCTGTATCCTGTTTCTAAAAGTGTTTATGTGGCATGGCTTGATGAATGCAAACTAAAGACAATTTTTTTTTCTTCAGTATTTTTGAAAGTAGAAAGCTTTTTAATAAAGATTCAAATGAGGAGAGGGATGTAGCAATCTGGGAAATATTTTGTGTGGTTAACTTGAGAACATGTTTGAGGGTTGAATAAAATTTAATATGCAAGAATTGGGATGAAAAATTACAGAGTTCGAAGATCATAAGTGTACTGCAATTACAATACATGATTAATTATGGCATAATTACGCCAGTATGTATCCAAAATACTAAAAAATAAGAGAAATGAGTAGATTTGAGTTTTTAATATTGACCCACTACAGGCCACATTCTATACAGGGCCACTCTATACCCCACGTTAATATCTTCATTATGAGAAAAGATGTCAGGGTATCTAAAGCAGACTAACAATAGAAACATTTGAGACAGAAACTCTTTATTTAATCTAGAATTGCTGATGTACTGATAACAGTGGAAGTAGTGAGGAAAAGAAGAGGGACCCAGTTTGGCCGATTTTGGACACTTAGGGGTTCTAAATATGTCATGTATCTTCCAGGACATACTGCATTTAATGCTTGTAGTGTCTGACTTCAACAAACAAAATTGTTTTGTCTTTCAGCTGGCCATTTTAGGCAAACCTTTGGGACAGGTTCTGATTTGAAGCTGCTAATGAAATACAACTTCATTTTGCTTGCTGTTCTTTTGTCACAGGTTTCGTCTTGACATTTATCGATGTTTGGCCAGTCCTGCCTTAATAATGCTGACAGAGGAGGATCCAATCCTACGAGCTTTTGAACTTAGTGCAGACTTGAAAGAATTAAGCCTTGTTGAGGTTGAGTTCAGGTAGGAATTGAAAACACATAAAATTTAATATTTTTATGAAATTGCAGGTGTAGAAATATATATGCATTAGAAAAGGTTTATTCTTAATTTTTTGTAAGTGGAGTGTTTAAACTGATAATTAGACATAATAAGTTATATAATGTCATTTATTCCTTATTAGTAGTCATTTTGAGAGTTTATTACTTTAAATCCTTTTAGGTGTAGACATTTCAGTGTGTGTAGTTGCACCAACAGTTCAAATTTCAGCTCTACTCGGCAAAAATCAACAGAAATTTTGCTAAATGCTGACTTACTTGGGAATCACACCCCTATTCATCATACTAATATCTCACTAGTACTCTGCACTGTTTTTCTGTATCAGGGTAGAAATATGAAATACCTTGTTTATACTGACCTGACTCATGTTCAGAATTGTTTTGGGTATTGTTTCCTAATTTTGCTCATTATAAGACTTTGAAGAGTGCATTTGTGTATGTATGGTTATATATATGTGTATATATTTAAAATATGCATATATATGTAGAAGACTTCATGCTGAAAATGCTCTATATGATGAACAAATTCTCAGTATAATTCCATGTTTAAACAATGCAGATTTCTATCATTTTGTAACTTACCAGCATGAAGGCTTTCCAAGAATATGAAAGGAGTTGTTTATATTAGGTAAAATTCTACTTTCCTAAACAACATGTGATTTTTCTGCATTTTATCTGTTTAATAAGTGTTCAGTTGTTACATTTTTGTGATACAACTTGGCATTAAAATGGACTGTGTGTGAGGTGAGACAAGGAAATCATGTGGTGTCTTTTCATGTGTTTAATATATTAACACATAATATTTAGTGAATAGGGTTTAGTTTTCAGATGACAGGAATAAAGCAAACCCCAAACAATTTTCTGTCCAATTGGAAAGTCCAAGTGATAACTTACCAGTGTCATATTTTGTAACTACTACATTTTCTCATCTCCTGGAAATAACTCTAAGTTTTAACTCTGAGTATGGAACTCATGACATAAGAATTTGTATACTGTAAGTCTCATTGCCAGATTTTCTCTAGTGATCTTGCAAGCTAAACAGAAATGGAATTGTCATGTTACATGGTGAAAACTACTCACAGTTGTCTTAGGAATGCTTGGACCTTGACATGGGACTTGTGGGGTGGTTTCTTTTAATTTGTCTTAACATAACACACAATCCCAACCAGAAATGGGTAGTTCATGATTTAATGGAAAATACAGGACCAGTGTAATAGTACATACTGCTTCTGTGTATTTCAGAAATGATTATGAGGAGCTCGCTCAACAGTGCAAAACCTTTGCTAAAGATTTACTTGCACAAGCACGGAATTCCCGGGAGCTGGAAGTGATTCTGAATCACACCTCCAGTGATGAACATGTAGACAAGCGAGGATTGTTGGAAGAGAGGATGAACTTAAGCCGCTTAAAACTTGCAATTAAATATAATCAAAAAGAGGTTGGTCTTTGCAGTAACGATAGACTTTCCATATCATATTTTGCTAGTAATTAATTACTTTGTTGTTCTTCCTCTGGACACAGAAGTGGAAATAAATTTGCAGGAGTTACAGAAGAGATGGTGATATATAGGGTATCTGTATGTGAAACAGGGATGCTGCTAGATACTGAGTGTTTCTTCAGTGGTTAGTGTGGAGATGAATTAAGTATTTTCTGTACTGGAGTATAGACTACTACTTTTTTTATGAACAGCTCTAGTAGTGGTAATTATTTATTCAGTTCCTCATTAAATCCTTGCCTAGAGAGGCATGGATCCTTAGGTGCCAAATATGATTTATCATCTTCTCACTGGTCATTAACTGTTCAGCTTTGTCTCAGGCCTTGCCTGTGCTGTTCAGTAATTAGGTTGGACCTGTGCTGGTGTAACTGAATAGCCCCTCTGTTCCAGAATAGCAGCAATTTATGCCATCAATATGCAACTTCCTTCATGCAGTAGCTTATTGTCATTTTTGTCCCTTCATAAATTATAACTCTAGTTTTCTGTAGTGGAAGGCAAATGTGGGATTCTAGTACAAGAACAAAGGACAGAGTGGAAATTTCCTTTTCGTGCAAAATCCATTTTTAGTCAGCATTTGCAAAAGGAATTACATAGTTCTGTCTGTTCTACATGTCTAGGCTTAAACTCTTTGTGAAACTGTTGAAATACATAGCATTTAAAAGTCAGAAGCTGTTCTGGAATGCCCTACAACCAGCATTACACATTTCTGGTACACACTCATCAAGCACACTGAAGTATGTCAGTGTTCCTCTGGGTTTGAACATAGCTGGTTTTTACTACAGAGCTTGGAAAATAACTTCTTTGTGTGGTACGAGGAAAGTATCTGCAGAACTTGCTTTAGTCCTGACAAGATTATTGTAGAGGCAGTTTTTGTAATGCTTTATAAAATGGTGGTAACAGCAAGGTTCTTTTTGTTGGTTTTTTTTCAACTAAATGACAAATTATTCTCTAATGAAATATATTCTTTTGTAACTCTGAGGTGTGATGTTATCTATATGCTAGATTCTAAATTATTAAAAATCAAAACTGATTCTTAAACTGAAAACACATTAGAAGTCTAGTGTGTATAATTTACGTTTAGTTGCTGGCTCTAGAAGAAAATTAAAATAATGGATGTTTATGTTCATTGTGTGTCCATAGTGATTTTGGTCTCTTACGAGATAATTATTTCAAGTTGATGTTCTTGCCTTTTCCTGTTAAATGGTAGCTACGTATAGTTAGAAAATTAATTTTAATGATGCAACTTAGTAATGTGGGTTAAGAAACCCGAGAGTGACTCCTTGTTTGTTTCTCCCCCTCCTTCCCCCCCAGTTTGTTGCCCAGTCCAACTGCCAGCAGTTCCTCAACACGGTGTGGTTTGGGCAGATGGCTGGCTATCGGCGCAAGCACACCTGCAAGAAGATCCTGACTGTTCTGATGGTTGGCATTTTCTGGCCAGTTCTGTCCCTGTGTTACTTGTTAGCTCCTAAATCTCGAGTAGGTCGAATAATTCACACTCCTTTTATGAAGTTTATTATTCATGGAGCTTCATATTTCACATTCCTATTATTACTTAATTTGTACTCCCTTGTCTACAATGAGAATAAGAAGAATACAATGGGACCAGCCCTTGAGAGAATAGACTATCTTCTGATAATATGGCTTACTGGTAGGTATGATTTGAGTAATTGGATGACAATTACTGAATATATCTACAAAATTGCCAGTTAAGTGGTACATTAGCAATATGTAATAACTCAGTCTTTCATGACCAGTTCTGTAATGCTTGATTGGAAAAGTAGTTAATAACAAAATTTGGACTTGCTGCAGAGTTGGCACGTGGTTTAAAGATAAAAGTATATGTTGTGTATGTTTATGTATGCATGCTCCATCTTAGTCGAAGAGATTGAAGGTGTGCATTTACCTCATGCTTGTTTCAAAACACAAAAACAAGTATTATTTTCCCATGTTATGGTTTTCTATTTCTGCATGTCATTGTCACCAGTTATCGTAACTGTACCAGAAAGGCTGCATGTCACTTCTGGTTCTTTGCAGCAGAGGGAGCACAGGTATAATTTTTGTTGAGTTCTCAAGAACTTTTGGTTGAAAATTCATAACTTTAGTTTTTGGTTGTCTGTCATGCGATTGTTTTTACATTAAAATTTATCTTTCTTAGTGTAAGGTAATTAGGTATGTATCATTTTTTTCATTGGACTTGTAAAAGGCAGTGATATACTAAAGGACAACATAGCTTTTATCTAAGTAATTCCGTGGGGGATTTATTTGATACTGTAGGGTGAGGGGTTTTTTGTGTAACAGTGGTTCCTTTCACAGTTGAGCTGTATTGAAACTGTTGAGCAGTTCTTGCAGATTTTGGAAATATTTAGTATCCCCCTCACAAACACAGGTCTTAAAAGACACTTGAAAACTTCAAATTTTGAGTAGAAGTCAGATTTCTCCTTTGCTTTGAAATTACTATTATAATTTTATAAATTGTTTTGTTCCATCAAGTCTGCTGTAGACAATGTGTGTCATCAGGTGGTCTTGGTAATTTTAATTAAAGGGTATAGAAATATATTTTTTTCTGCATGCAATACTCTAATGTGGATTTCAAGTAGGATTTTAAAATTATATCTAAGCAACATAATCACTGAAATAGGGTTATTTTTCACATCATTGAATCTCAAGTTTTTAAATAGTAATTGCATTTATAGCTTAAATGCCTACTTTGTAATGACATTATGCTGATTCCTTAAAAATAATCTAAGTTGACGAAGAACATATTTAGAAAATGTTCTACAAAATCAACTGAAATGAAAAGAATCAAGTAACAAGGATTCACTTACATTATTGTATTCCATAGTCTCATTGAAATACTCCCTAAAAATCATTGTCAAAATGGCCACAGCAGAATTTGTAACACTTCAGGTTAGTAGCAAGTTTTGTGTCATTCTGGATAAACTTTCAAAATCATGAATACAAATGTCCTCCATGGGAAAATAAAGCAACAGAACTCCAGTTCTTGTGTGTGTAAATACAATCTTCTTCTCCATTTCCTTTTACTGATTTAGTGTAAAATACATAGTGATCATATGTAAAACAATATCTGTTCAGTACAATGGGTTCACTTCCCTGGGTTTTATTTCTTTTCTGCAGGAATGGTGTGGTCAGATGTTAAGAGGCTCTGGTATGATGGTTTAGAGGATTTTTTAGAAGAATCCCGCAATCAGCTTAGTTTTGTAATGAATTCCCTGTATTTGGCAACTTTTGCCCTCAAAGTCGTTGCCCATAACAAGGTGAGCACCAATTTTCATAGACCCAAAGCTCCTCAGGGGCTAACTGAGCAAATTATTTTAGTACATTGCTGTAAAATACCTGAAGATATGTTACATGTGGTGTGTTAGTAGTAGAGTGTTGTGGTTAAATGTACAACATTCGTGATAGCCTGTGATGTGGTGCAGTGATGTGGTGCAGTACAGGCTTTGGACTTAAGTGCTCTGGGTGGTATGGGCCAGAGAGTTGTCAAGACCTCAGGTCTTGTTGCACCTTAGTCTTCAAAGAGCAGTTGATGAGCCAAATAAGAGTTACAAAACACACCAGGACATGTCCAGGTACTTTGAAACCCCAAACAGAGCTACTGTCTTGTAAGAACTGGCTGGTCTTCCAAATGGCTTGATTTTTCTTTAGGGAAATGCATCTCATCAGATTTGGGATTTGAGCTCACATGATTCCATAGGTCAGCACTATGCAGAAAACTAGTAGTATTCTCTGTGTTTGGATTGCCTAATGCCATTTTGTTACAGAAAGTTTTATTTAGCTTTTGAGTACATATACTTGAATGTTGTAAGTGGTGGTGGTGGATTTTTAATTGGTTGTTCCTTGGTGGGTTTTTTTTTGGTTAGAGTTTTCTCAGGTAGTAAGGATAAAAGCCCTGAGACCACAGAGAGCCTTGTTTTGTCTCTCTGGAAAGCCATCTGGATTTGATTGAAAATACGAGTTTTGAAAATGATTGCCATACTGTTGCATGTGTTGTTAACCACACAGCACATGGCAAACGGCCAGACCAACTGAATGTGAATATTTCAGCAGAATCCAAGCCAGTGCAGTAGCGCCATTACTGTGTCTTGAAAACTGTAAGTTGACAGCTGTTTTGCAGTTGAGAGGGAAATAAACTGGTTCAGTTGTTTCCAACTTGGTATTTGGCTCATTTCCGTATCCTAGCATTGATTCAGAGGCTGGTAATCATTTGGAAAGGAAGACTCCATTTCTTGCAGAAAAACTAGAGGGAGAATGCCACATTGGGCTGCCTTCCGAGCCGTTTGCTTTGCAACCAGCATATCTCTAGTGGTAGTTCCTTTGCTGAGATAAGAGCCCATTGTTTCCAATTTCAATGCTAACCTTTTTGAAGATGCAGGACTCTTGTCCTATATAATATGCATATAGCTGGGGGGTTTCACCTGTTATATAGCAAATTTTTTTTTTGTAGTTTATAAATCATATAGAAAACAAATGAAAATGTTCAGTTTGCATCTAGGTCCATTACAGGCACCAAAGCACCAAAGTAAGAAATAAAGGAAGAGTCTCTGTAGCAGAAGGATCTGTACACATGCAATTCCAGTGTATAAAAAAATACCCCTCTTTCTTGCCATCTTTGTGCAGCAGACTTTTGGGCAAGTTATTATAAAGCAGCTGTGAGTTCCTTGGTTTTTGAATGTCCATTTTGAGACAGCAGAAGCTGGTAGTACAAATGCTGAATGTTTTCAGCCATACCGAAAGTTAGGAATCTGTGGATATTCCCTGAATAAGTTGAGTAGTGGTTCTTAGTTGATAATACATCAAGCAACAGTTTCTTTGTGATTCCTGTTCTCTGTAGCCATTCATAAAATCTGTTGAAGGAACCCAAAGTCTTAAGTCTTTCCAAAACTGGGTAGGATCAGCTGTCACCACATTTCACTTGCATGTGTACACTGGTTTTCTTTGTAGCATCTCAATGTTATTTTTGACTGAGGCTTATTATACTAGGCAATGCACGTGTTTATAAAGTGCCCATGTTCCTGTTTCAATAGACCATGCTAAACTGAGTAGAAGTGAAAGCAGAACAGAGGAATAAATGGTTTGAACAAGTGAGTAGCAGAGTTAGGTGTTGAATTTAAATTCTCTGATTTCTGGCTTCCTCTGGAATGGCTTTTAAAATGCCTTTGAAGGAGGTGCAACCACCTATGAGTGATGTATTTTAATTTCTTTTATGCTCTTGCCTGTTTTGGAAGCAGAAGTAGGGAGAGGTGTATAGATATATTTCTGTATTTATAATGTTAGTGATCTGAACTTGTCCTTTTTTATGTTGCAGTTTCATGATTATGCTGAAAGGAAGGACTGGGATGCATTCCATCCTACTCTAGTGGCAGAAGGTCTTTTTGCCTTTGCCAATGTTCTTAGTTACCTGCGTCTCTTCTTCATGTACACAACCAGCTCCATTCTGGGACCACTCCAGGTGAGTATCATTACTGCTTGAAAAAAATATTAAACCAAATTTGCTAGAAAGAGTCTTATTGAAAATAGGAAAAAATGTTAAAGTAAGAAAGTGAAAAGTAGAAAGAAGTGGTACTGCATTGAAGTTTCACTTTTTTAAAGTTCTTCTCTTGTGTAAAACATACTGATTTAGATGGGAAAAGGTAAGAAAAAAGGTGAAAGAACTTGTGTAGTTCAGTTAACGTGTTTTTCTGTGAGGGCTATACCTATACCATCTGTTTGTTTTCATCTATTTTAAACTTAACATACTGCCTAAGTTTTCACAGTTTGCAAAGTGTAAGAATCGGGCTCTTCCTGTAAAGTTTTATGCAAATAATTGCATTAGCTTCTTATCTCTAAAGAGATAGATGAATGAAGTGTGTAGCAAGGAAGAGTAATCAAAAGCCTTTCTGTTATGTGTATGATCTCATTGAAGCTACACCTTGAGTTGTGCAAATTGCTTTTGTTTGAAAAATATAAATCTCTCAAGGATATTGAAACAGTCACCTATTTATTGGCAGTTATAGAAAGGGAGAACAGGTTTCTTCTTACTTGGAATTTGTTGCAGCCTTCCAGTGAGTAATGATGACAGTAAAACCTCCCACATTTTAATTATCTAATTTTCTGATATACATTTTAAATGGAAATATACTTTCACACTTTGAAAAAAATACTAAAGTCTTGATGTTGCATTAAGTATTAGGGTTGTACAAATTGATTGAACACTGAAGTCTCCCTACATTTTAAAGAGATTCACTGTTTAATGTGCATATTTATTTATGTACTAGATCTTTCACAAGTTTTTTATTAGGAGCCTGTGTTATGAAATTTTCCAAGTAAATAAAAACAGTCAACAGTCACCCCATTCAGAGGCACACAGGAGCTTATGTTATTACTGCTGGCCAGTAGGACTGGTGCAACAACTCTTACCGTATTTCCTGAAAGTAGGTCACAAAGTTCAGATGGTGGTAATCAAATATGGCATGGAAACCCAACAGTGGGGGCAGGGGGAAGGCAGCTACTGTGTTCTCTTGGCTCTTAGAGTTATTTTTAAGCATTCAGGTGCTTGACTCATTGGCTAATAAAACCTGTTATAATCCAGATTTATAAATTGGCTCTAAGTGATGGTTTTTATTATTAACAGAAGGTAGAATAGTACTCCCCTAGATTAGATAATTAGATTCCAAGTTCTTAGAAGTTGTAAATACTTAGAGAGGGAAAGCATGAACCTATGAAGAAAGCAACTGGCATTTGGGGTGGATTATTACACACTCCTCTAAACAAAATAGTTTTGGGCAGTTTGCACTTTTTGTGCATTGCTGTTTCATCTGCTTTGTCTCTCTCTTGGCTGAAACTGTGTTAAAGGGTAAATTTTTTTGTTGTTGGGATTTGGGTTGGGTTTTTTTCATTAAAGGGATAGATGTGATGAAACAGTTTGATGAGGAGTAAAGTTATCCTCTGAACAAACATGCACATAATTGGTGCAGAGCTCTCCCCACAGCTGCAGGATCTCCATGGCCATTACAGACTGTACAGACTCCGTATGTGCTGTGCTGCACGAGGTACTTGGTGAGTTTCCAGCAGCAAAGGAGGGAGCAAGAATTCATCTCCCAGTAAAGCTGTACTTGCAAAAACTGGTTATTCTGTTATGGTTCTGGACTATGATCTGGTACAGATTTTGATTCATATAGGAGACTGGGCTTTCCACACACTGATTTATATAGATTAGATTTACCCAATTCCACATTACACATTTTTTATAATGGTACACTGTTCTGAAGAAGTTTGTAGGAAGACTAATTAGATTATGTGAACAGTTTATGCTCTGTCTCTGTAAAGATTTGTGCTTATGTCAGAAGCAA
Source organism: Picathartes gymnocephalus (assembly GCA_013390045.1). Taxonomy (NCBI): domain Eukaryota; kingdom Metazoa; phylum Chordata; class Aves; order Passeriformes; family Picathartidae; genus Picathartes; species Picathartes gymnocephalus. Next base: position 34,726 of record WEKY01013989.1, read on the forward strand.
ATCAAAGTCTTTCCTGTGTTGGAAAAAATCACAAGCATATGTTTATTTTTTTTTTAAAGATGCTCTATTTCTAATGTTTCCAAGTTCGGTATAGGATATTTTGAATTGGAAACTAATGATCAGAATTTACTTTCAGTCATACCTTATATGCTTTATCCTTCAATTTCTGTGTGCCTACATACGTATGTATTCAAAATCATACATAAAATGTACAGTGAACTGATTTTGTATTCTGCAGATGGGCTTTAGTATACTACTTCTTTATGATTCCAAATGTTTTGATTAATTCAGTGTTCTTCTAAGTGTTTTCTTAACTTTCTATGATGAGATATATGTTCAAATGCATTTCATTTACTGCTTTTGTCTGTTGACCTGTGAGTTCCTTATTACCATTGGTATTGCAAATAAATAACAAGGTGTACATACTATTGCTTATGGTTATTTAGAGGATATTAATTTTCCAGGCGATGTTAAAATTACTTACATTTTCTTTTTAATATCTAGAATTTTTCTCTGAAAAACAGTACAAAGTTATGTCCTGACCTTAACATCTGTTTAGCATATCAAAATTTAACTTAAATACTTAAAATGCAAGTAGATTTTTTTGTTGGTCAAAGGCTGAAGGAGACAATACAAATAAAAATAACTATATGTTTTACTAAAATTAGAAATAAATCTATTTCACAGATTTCAATGGGGCAGATGCTACAAGATTTTGGAAAATTTCTGGGCATGTTTCTTCTTGTCTTGTTCTCATTCACAATTGGATTGACACAACTTTATGATAAAGGATTTACTGTAAATGAAGAAAAGGACTGTGCGGGCATTTTCTGTGAACAACAGAGCAATGACACATTCCATTCGTGAGTTTGAGATCTATAAAATAACTGTGTTGTTTTAGACCTTAATCCCTAGTAATTAAACAGAACTGGATTTTTTCACTGAACTTGAATTTACATTAAACATTTCTGGTGGTAGGTTTACCTAACCAGATTTTTCTTCTTGTTTTTGTAGGTTTATTGGTACATGTTTTGCTCTCTTCTGGTACATATTCTCCCTGGCACATGTCGCAATCTTTGTGACACGTTTTAGCTATGGTGAAGAATTACAGTCTTTTGTGGGTGCTGTTATTGTTGGGACCTACAACGTGGTGGTTGTGATAGTATTAACTAAACTCCTTGTGGCAATGCTTCACAAAAGTTTTCAGCTGATAGCAGTAAGTGGTGTCTGATTAATTACCAATTACCTGTATCTTTGGATTTTACACAAATTTCCTCCTATGATACGTAAACTCATGATCTACAGACCTCATGGATAAGCTCTGTCTGTGAGCTCATATTTTTCCTTCAAATAACAACTTTTTATTTACTTTGATAAAAACAAAAATTGTCATTTCCCTGTTGAATATGTGCGGGGCTTTGACCCACTGGGAATCGAGGACTTTCTTGATACAATGACTGTTCAAATGCTGGTTTTGACATGTGTGATGCTTTGACATTTGATCTGGGGTGATACCTTCTGAATTTTATACTGGAGTAGTGAATTGAAGAAGGATGTACTTGTTTTAAGTATTTAATATTAGAATATTCAAGCAAACCTATTAAAATGCTCTGTAATCTATCTATTAAAATGCTATATAACCAAAGTTAAATAATGGTCAGTTTTTCAGGTATGAGAAAATTAAACTTACAAAATACCTATTAACATTTCTGCTTCTTTTCTCTGTTAATGTTTCTGATGTCTTAGAATCACGAAGATAAGGAGTGGAAGTTTGCTCGTGCCAAGCTTTGGCTTAGCTACTTTGATGATAAATGCACGCTCCCTCCACCTTTCAACGTTATACCCTCTCCCAAGACTATCTGTTACCTTTTCAACAGTCTCAGTAAATGGATCTGCTCTCATACATCAAGTGGCAAAGTGAAACGTCAGAACAGCCTCAAGGTGAGGAATGATTGGGCTCTGCAGCTGGAAAAATGCTGCTTGCTGGAATGAATATGCAGATTGCTGCATGAACATGCCTGTCAGAAGGTGAATGCTACTAAGATAAATAGGAACTACAGAATAATGCGTGTTGCATCCACGATAAATAAGTTACCTATTTCTACTTAAGTAAGGTTTTATTAACTTTCTGGTTTTGGAATTTCAACTCACTTCCCTCCAACCCCCAGTTGCCTCAGAAATAGTATGAAAAGAAATGCTTTGATTGAATGAAAACATATAGAAACCTCAAGGAAGTATGTGCTAATCTCAAAAATGGTGAGGTTAGAATATTCTTTGGAGAAGGTAATTGGTTTTAAACATATTACAGAAGTGTCAGAATAAATAACCAAAGAAGATCACTGAAGCCTCTCATTGTTAGGGGAGGGATTTTTTTGTTTGTTTATTTTATAAACATTTTTTGTACCCTGCAATTTTCCATACTAATTTTGCATCTTCTTGCTGACAAAAATAGCATTAAATAAACAAATTTAAGCACTTTTTGGAATTTGCACTGAGAGACATTCAGGGTTGTGGAACTCTTAATTGCTCACAGAACAATTACCAAGCCAGGTAGATAAAAATTTTCAGTTTTGCTAGTACAGCAGATTATAATTCAATTTGAATTTTATGGACAATTTATATGCATTGTATATTTATGCACATCAGGATGTATTTATAAAATAGCTTTGTTATTTTGTTCACATTTCTTCTCTGTATAATTGTATACAGGCATTAGGGCTCAAAAATCACTTCCATAGTAAATGTCTTATGTTTGTTTAAAGGAATGGAGAAATCTGAAGCAGAAGAGAGATGAGAATTACCAAAAGGTGATGTGTTGCTTAGTTCACCGTTACTTGACTTCCATGAGACAGAAGATGCAAAGTACGGATCAGGCCACTGTGGAAAATCTCAATGAACTGCGGCAGGACTTGTCAAAATTCCGGAATGAAATGAGAGACCTGCTTGGCTTTCGAACTTCTAAATATGCTATGTTTTATCCAAGAAACTAAGGCCTAACTTTTAAACAAAAGGTGTGTGCTTTTAGATACCATAGGTGAAAGTGTTGACCTAATTCTGTTGCTATATCATATAGACAAGAAGATTATTGCACAAAAATACATTTGAAAATGCGTTTGCATGAGTTGCAGCTCAGTGCCCAAGTGGTCAAAATGAATGCAAATACACATACACTAATTTTCTTAACTTCTTGATCTTGGTGTGTATATAAAATTTGTATATAGGAGTTTTTTAAATGTTCCTTAGACTGTCTGTGTCAGGTGTCAGAGCTTCATAACTAGCACAATGTGTTTCTTTCTTCAATTTTTGCTGTTTGTTCTTTTTTGATACTTGTTTTTCAAGTTGTGGGAGAAGATAGGCTTTTTAAAATAAAAATCCAGCCTGTTTATTTTTAATAGAAAAGTCAGATAAAGAATAATAGAAAATTTCCAGCACAGTTGGAAATTATGTATGACTGTAGGTTACAGTGCACATGAAGACAGTATGGCTCTGAAAGAGGCAGTTCTAGTTTTGTATGTTAACACTGACTGTAAACTAACATTTATAGAACACAGCAAATCAAATCATCAAGACTTCTCACTTTTGTGGGAACATTGACATTTTGAACACAAAATAGACCAACCATTTCTTGAATGTTTATGGTTATGTGTAAGACAATCAAACCCTGCTTGGATTTTTCAGCAGTGCCTCAATACTACATTTTAATATACATGTTAGGATTGGGATCAGAATTTAAAAACTAATCTGTGAACATTTAACATGTAGTATCTTGGGTTTTTAAAATCTAGATACATTATTTGAATTATTTAAACCTATGGTTTCGTGAAAATGAGGTGGAGCACATGAGTGCTATTGTTTGCAGTGCTGAACAATTCATGTGAACCATTCTACACTTTTTTTCTGTGAGGTCAAGTGTTATCATTAGAGAGATGTACTTTAGCAGGGTCTGCTTGACACAGGTTTTACATATTCTACTTTTACATTTGTTTTTCTTTTTTGCCATTTTTTACCAGAATTGTTGCCAAGCTAGACTTTTTTTTGTGTCAGGAATACTGTGTTTTGTGAAAATAGTTTATTTTACTTTGCTTACAATGGACAGTAAGGGCTTTGTGGATTTTCTGTGCTAGAGAGTCCTATATGGCTTTATATGCTTATGTATAATTCAGGCTGACACACTGCAATTGAGAAATGTGAGATTCCTGTATTTTTAATTGCAAAGTAAGTATATTTATGACAGCTAAAGGATTGATTGACAGTTTTACTGTTGGGATGGTACTCTTCTGAAATGGTCGTGTGTCTGGAAGGCGCAGGTAGCCATTGTGGTCTTTAACTACAGTTGATTTTGAGAGATTGACAGTGGGGGCTTACATGAATGTTTACTTTTTTGAAGGAATTCTTATAAAACTCTTTCTTGTAAAGGTAATATATTTTCCATACTATGAAATTATGTATTTCTGAACTAGGTTTTAATACTCTGCTTCCAGAAGTGTTAGAGTATAGAGAGATTCTGATATGTGTTGGCATTCCATGGGAATAAGAAGTTAACCTCCTGGTTCAATGCAAAGAGGATCACTGAGTTTTGTATTTGGACTCAGATCTCATGTTTGAATAATACACCAACATAAAAACTATGTGCTGTGTATGTTATGTATATTCAAGAAAGGAAGCAAATAAAAAGCTCTTTGAAAAATGTGGTTGTATTAATATTGGTCATATTGCCAACACATTATATCAGTTACCACATTGAAAGTATTTTCTTTGTCACGTTAAGGTAACAAGTTTAAGGAAGGTAGCTGGTCTTAATGTTCTTATGCCTTTTTCCTTCTGGACCCATCCTGTTCGGTTCATTGAAATGGCTTCATGAAGCGATGCTGGTTCCAGACCAGCTGGGTTGGATTCTAGATGCACCATCCGTTGTTTGGCACTGGGATGGTTAGTTCTGGGAACCTGGGGGTGTTGAGAATGTGAATGAAGGAGCTAATGGAGCTATTTCTGAGTGCTTTTCATACATTGAGCAGAGTACCCCAGAACTGGCTCAGTCATTGTCTTGTGGCACTGTGTTCTACTACAGTGTAGATGGCCTTAGGAAGAACTGTTGCACTACAAGGCTTTTAGGGGATTTGGATTGGAACTGGGAGTGCGGAATTTTTATTTGTCATTGAAATACAAACCTGCAGAATGAGAGAAACAGAAAGAAGTTTGTTCTCTGCCATACCTCAGTTATATGACACTTAACATCTCTGTTTTATTTGAAAGCTGCTGTACTCTTCCAATCTACTTGGCTACTAATCAGTACCAGTCCTTTGTACTCTGTACTCAATTTTATCTCATCATTTAGATTTTCTTAGTTCACATGTGTTAAACATGCTGTTGCTTTCTCATTTGGCAGTTTAATGTTCCAAGGACTTCGTTATGCACACTCACAAAATAGTTCTGGATACACAGAGAAACAAGATTTTACATATAAAAAAATAAATCTGGAGAAGCTGGAGTTTACTTGGCTATAGAATTCAGAGTTTCCTTGTACAAATTTTAGTGCAAGTCATGAAAGGACTGAGTAGAGTTTTTGAGATAACTGGAAAAGGTTTTTTCCTCCCTTTCATATTAATGTGTGTTTTGTCCTAGAGCTAACTTTGCCTTGATAAATGAAAAATGGAGATGAAAATTTTCATACCTGCATTTGGAGCAGGAAGGTCAAAATCACTGTACTGAAAGTCAGCTTACTTTATGCTCTTGCTGAACTCTAGTCTTGTTATTTCTGTAGAAATTATTTCAGAAATCGTGATTAGGTAATTTTGGTTCTGTTTGGTTACAAGTTGGATTTCAAATGTTTGAAGTTTACAGTGACTACAAACTGGGTTTAAAAACTTGTAACAGTTGTTACCTGTGTTTTGTAACCAACTCTTACTTGAGAAAATGGCACTGCTCCATGTTCCTCTGTTCCCTGTTTCAGGCCTACTGTGACCAGTGCATTGATTTGGGAAAGGAACTGGTCTAAAGGGAGCATTGGGAAGAGAAGGCAGGAGCTCTCCCTACCTTTCATTTGGCTGACGATGAGTAAGCTGCCAGACCTTTCTTGCCTCACTGCAAAAAGCTGTGTGACAGATGGGCATGTCATCATAAATAAAAATAGATTGTTGTAGTTCAAGACAGCTCCAAGCATGATTTCCACATTGCTTTTCCCCAGGCTGCTGCCAAGAAATGCAGAGAGCACTGTGTATAAAATCCTTAGTCTGCATAGGAATTAATGCTGGAAAATTAAAATTCCAAAATAAAAGTTTTTAAATTACAAAACTACATCTGCTTTGCAAACAAATGTTGCTGTTGGTTCCCCAGAGAAATGCTGTTTGGTTTGATCAGTTGGGCAATGCAAGCTTTGAAGTGTGGCTGCAGCACTGAGCTGTTGGATGTGAGCTGCCAGCACAGCCTCTTTGTGCCTCTGTGCCCCCCTCTGATCCTTTTGTCCCCAGCACAGCTATCAATAAAGTCTTTGGAAGAGAGGAGCTGCACTATGGCAGTGCCTCTTGGCATTACAATGTGAGAATCCATCAGTGAAGAGAATGGCAATCTGCATTCCCCTGCTGGAATAGGCAATGGGTACTTCCAGTAGGGACTGTGTATTTCATTAGTTTCCTGCCCATGGTCACAGATTACCAAAGAACTCTGGTCTGGTATTTATATACAAGGAAAACAAATACTTAAAGGGATCTTACATTCTCTATGCACCTTACCACCACTAAATTACTTCCTACCTTCTCTACGTTATTACCTTACAGAACTTAATAGTGACATTTACTAAGTAGATAGTCATCAATGGAGAAAAGCATGATGCCGTTTTACAGTTCTCTAATTCTTTGAAGAGTTCCTGTTCAGATCAAAGATTCACTGACTTCCATGTAAGGAAAATCAGACCCTTAATTAGCAAGGGAGTGTCAGTTACAATGTGCAAGATCCAAACCATCAAAAGTATGCAAATGATCAAAAAACAGTTTCTATATTTAGCTGCCCCACTTTATAAATAATGAATAACTAGTTGGTGTGTGATTTAATCTTAAAATATTTTATTAAGCACTGATAATAATGCAGAAATCCATGTAATAAAACAACTTTAGAGAAAAAGCTAAGTTAAACTGAGTTGCTATAAATATTGCACTTAGAATTCTTATTTTACGTACAAAACTCCTTAAAAAATTGTACAGTTATAAATTAACATCTTCCAAGTAATTGGAATTTGTATGTTTGAGATCAGATGCCTGTGCTGCAAATCTTCGGCTTTCAGCCTTAGGAAGGTCTGTTCTCATCTCGCTCATGTAATGGATTTCACTTAGTGCCAGGTGTGCTTATGTGGACAGGAGGGAAGGAAGGGTCAGCGTGGTCTTACTGTTGGCAGTCAGTTGCATTTCCATGACTTATGCTATGTTAAAATGATTTTTCAAGACAGATGATAGAATGCAGCTGCAGAGTTCAATTTTGACATGTTTTGTTTTTCAAGGCACTTAGGATCTTTGAGTTCTTAGTCTTGAAACTCATGACAAAGCTGTTGGGAAAGACTTTGCCTCTACCATCTTCTTCTACCTGGCCCATGATGATGTAGTTTAAACCTACAAAGGAGAGAATGAGATTAGAAGACAGAAATCTGGGGCATCATCTGGTAAGTATAGTTCTTTACCTGTGGTTTCTGTTCTTTTGCACTGTTTGTTACCAGTATCTGCCAACATTTTTTCCTTCCTTCCTGCAGGATTTACTCCCTTACCCACCTTTGCCTTGCTTGTTACACTACAACCTACAGTTATGTAAAAATCAAGCAGATACACAGCTAAGTGTCTACTACCTAAATAAATATATTGGGGGTAGTCTTTAAATATAGACTGTCAAGTGAGTCTGAAAGGCACTATAAGTGCCTGTAAACACTGGATAACCTAACCGGTATCACCCAGAGTGGAATGTGTCTCATTAATTTTGAATATTTTCACACTTGCTCAGTGTCGTGGTCAGCTTGTCGTTTAATGCCCTTAAGTGATAATGCACTTAAATATTTTCATTCCCTTTCCCTCCCCAAAGATGTAAATATTTTCTAGTTATATACAGAAGCATTCAGGCAAGGTGGACTTAATGAATGGAAAGATCTGGCTTTGGAGAATTCAATTGAATCTGCATATTTTTATGCCTTAGAAGGGTTGGGGATTTGCAAGGTCTTGGGCTGGAAGGAATGGTATCGCAGGGATATAAACAGAAAATTTTAGCTATTAAGTAAAGGCTCTTAAATAATTCATTTAGATTTAGGATGAGAAACAGAAGTGTGTGGTTTGGAGCCAGAAGTCTGCCTAGAAGGAGAGTTTGTTCCACCAAGAACATTATTATGTCTCCCAATGTGTAGTTTTCAGATAGCTAAAGGCAAAAGCTAATTTCTGATCATGATTTTTCATTTTGTTACTGCTCACTTTGAATTAACATGCCTAAGCACTGGTAGTATTGGAATGATACCAGGGGATTTTTGATGCTTATAAAATTATTTTGACTGTTTCCTGATATGGCTCCGTTTATGTTTTCATGTTCTACCTGTTTACTTGTGAGGCAAAGCTAAAAACTGTTTTATTTTTTACTTAGTTCAATAAAAAATACTCTCAGTATTTCTTGTAACACCTTTACCACAATTAACTGGAATTTATATTGGTTGGCCTCTGTATAACACTATGCTTTTAGCATTACTGGCTGTTTGCAGATATAAAGTGGCCTTAATACTATGAGTACTCCTACAGTAAAGCTGTAAATACATTCAGGAGATACACAACAGTGGAACTTGTTGATTTCTGCCATTTCCTGTGAGAGAACTACTCTTCTAGGTTTAGCAGGCTATTGTCTTTCTCTTCTAAACAACTGTGTAAGAAAACTAGCTCTGAAATACATACATGTAAACACAAAATCTATCTCAGCTTCATTTGAGAGACCCAAATCAGATTTTATCTCACATCACGTGGCCTTTAAAGAAAAAAGTTTTTCAAACTCCTGTGATCTAAGTGAGCCTAGTCCTTTCCCAGTAAAATAGACAAATGCAATAAACCTTTGGATTACTGGTTATTTTAAATTGACCGTAACACTAACTGCTGATAATAGAAAAAACTATGGTAATTTTATTTATTTTTGTGGCCCTATTTCAAATAATGGTTTTTATAACTGTTACCTTTTATAAACACACAAAGCAGCTATTACTGTGTACTTACCTCTCCTGATGAGAGGACACTGCTTACACACAACAAGAATCTTGGCACTCATATTCTTGCCAGCTTGCTGGATTGCTAAATTTCCCTCCTTATATATATTAATGATGGATACTGTTGCATGCAGACTGCCAGCCCGTGTTACTGCTGTGATTACAGTTCCAGTTATTACTAGAAGAAAAGACATTTGATATATTTAGTACATTTTTATTGTTTTTAGACATAAATTTTGAGGCATCATAAAAGCTTATTAAGTATATTAGTCCCTATTAAGCAAACAAACAGTACTGGGAACAGTTACTAAAAATATGAGTATCACTGCTAATAACTAACTCATTACTGTCAAATCTTGGTGGCACCAAATATTAAATTATTCTACAATGTGTCAGTCTCTTGCAAGCCCAGTTCTCTGATTTCAGTTAAACAGTACAATTTGATACTACTTTTAATGAGTCATTTTCAAATAGTGGAGAAGTTGAATTGAAACTATTCTAGCCAAAATCTGAATTCCCAGCTCTCTGACACTCCCAGATAAGTAATAGGCAATAGTTAATGCCCTAGGAACTAGATTTGCATCTGTCTGAGGCCTGATACAAACTTACTTTTTTCACCTGAATGTAGTTACAGATTAGACCATCATAACCCCTAAAGACCTCTCAGCATCAATTTCTTTTCCCTGGGATGACGAGATTAACTTGCAAACCATCTTTATTTATCAAAAGGAAATAGTAATTGGTATTAACAATTGGGTTTCTTCTCAGGTCTTTTTAAATCACACATTCTATCCTAGGATAAATTCAGTCTTCAGTTATCAAGTATGTACAGCCAGATTTATTTTACAAAACTGCATAATCCACATTTTGGGATTTTGTAAATTTGTACGTTATCTTCCTTTAATGCAGAGCTTTTAATTAAATAGAATGTTCCAGTTCAATCAAGAGAGAACTGTGGATGTTAAAGTGGTGGATATTGCAGCTGTATTTCTAGAAACAATAAAATGAAATCGATGATGAAAGAGAAATAGTTATTATTTTCTAAAATCATAAAGTCAGCAAATAAACTTAGAATAAATCATATTCTATTGATGCCTGAAACGGCTATCTAGAAACAGAGACTAG
>WEKY01014009.1:0-38206 GCA_013390045.1 Picathartes gymnocephalus
CATAACCCATCCCCGGTGCCTCCCAACCCATCCCGATGCCTCCATAACCCACTCCAGTGCCACAGCCCATTCCAGTGTCACAGACCATCCCCGGTGCCACAGCCCATTCCAGTGCCACAGCCCATCCCCGGTGCCCTCACAGCCTATCCCTGGTGCTTCCATTCCTGATCGTGGGCACACCCATCCCTCCCGCAGGAGGAGCATCCAGCTCGTCTCCCGTGTTAACGGGATGGGGATGTCCGGCGGCACAGACAAAACAGCGGATTTACTGTTAGCACAGATTTCCTGTGTTGGAGATCTCTGCCTTTCAATTTTCCTGATCAATTTGTCTACAAGAAATATTTTGCCTTCTCAAATCTGTTTTCTATCTATTTCCAGACCAGTGCTCAAAAAGGATTGCGTTTTCTGGTCCATTTGGCTTGCATTTAATTTTTTTTTTTTTTTTTCCACAGATCCCAGATGCTTCGAAATAGAAACTTAAAGTAAATAATTATTATATTTTTACTTTCAATATTTGAATCACTACCTAGGTGCAGCATGCATGCTTTGGCATTTGAAATTGTTACTTTTCCAAGCAATAATTTATCACACATTTGTCAATTTTTCAGGATTGGTGTCTGTGCAGAAAATACTAAATGCATACAGGTTAAAATTAATTGCAAACAAATGATACAGAAAACTATCAGTTTTCCCATTTATAAATGCCTCATTAAACAATCTCACTACTCTTCAAAAGTAAGATTTTTCAAGCTTAAACCCTTAAATGGTTGTTCTTTCATGAGAACTGTACATTCAGAATCTGTCTATTATTTCAAAAATCCTTATTCAAATCAGCATTAACTGATCCTGGATGAGAAATTTTTTTGCCTATGAACTGATCACAGAGGGTCTAATATTAAAACATACTTTTAAATCTTAAAATTAACTGAAACCACACGCCTTTTAATGATACATCCACTGCAGTTAAGCCCAAAATGTACAAAAGAAACCAAAGGTCCACACTGACCCACAAGAGTCCTTTAAATTGTTCCCACACAGAGACAGTGTAAAAAACATTTCAAACAGGCAGATGTTGCCTGGTGAGTGTTTTTGTTGTGCTGCTAGCTCAGGGGTCCTGGGGGCCCCCTGCCACCACTGCCGTGGCCAAGGACGGGTCCTGCTCATGTCACTGTCCCCAGCCATGGCTCAGCCGCCCACGGGAACACATCTGGAGCCTGGGGACACAAAGGCCTGAGTTACAAACCCACACTGCAGCTGTCCAGCATCCCCATCATGCACCAGGATAATTCCACGCTGGAAATACCTCTCTGGCCATTAACTGTGAGGGGAGCACAGCAGAGAGCTCGGAAATGCCTGGGCGTGGTCCCAGTCCCGCAGGTGAGCCCAGAGCTGACCAGCACTGGCATCACCTGAGACGAAACTCACAGGCAGCAGCACCTCTGACCCAACCCATCTGCCCTTTCTGAATCTGAAACCACCACCAGTATTTTCAGTGGCCACCCAAACTTGAAGTGCCTTCAGAAATAAAATACTGCAATCTCACAACATCATTTTGCTGTGTTTTATGGAAGAAAATTGAAGTAATGTTGTACAACTTAAGCAGAAGTTATTAAACTTTATTTTTGAGTGTTTCAGGCTTTGTGTTCAGACAAATTCTCCCAAGCATATCTGTGTGTATTTTGTTTGCGCAACTGATTAGAAACAGAGCTTTACTGCTATGATAACCTGCCATTTTGATTCCTGCAGTAGATAAACGTTTGTTCATAGCTAGGAAAGAATTCTGATGTCCCAGTGCCCAGAACTGAATGGGCAGGAACTGCTTCTTTCCTTTTACAGTCCCAGTCAGTCATGAATTATCCCTCTGTGTTACAGAAGATTTAAACCAGAAGCCAGGAAAAGTCAAAATACTGCTTCACCTTTCACAATCAGCCCAACATCACACCAGATCAATTAATTACATAATTAATAGAATCTTTTAAACCATATTGGATATTATTAATTTGTGCTAATCTATGTCTTCTTAGATGGAAACGGCAGAAAATTTTGTGGCTTGGTTATTTGTTTTTACTCCAAAATTTACTTCTAAAATAAATCATGTGATACAGCTCAATATAAAGAGAATCACGGCTAGATTCTTCTGTTAGTTCATTAAATTATCATAAAGAAATGTCTGAATGTGAATGGGGATGGTTTAAGTGTGAAGAATCAGTACATAATCAATGTACATTGTAACCTTGGTAAAGTATTAGATAAACTGATCAAAACTTGCTTTCAGGGAAAGAAAGGATTTTTCCACGTTTGTTTAGTGAGCTGGGCCTTTTTCTGGCAAGAGGAGAAAGACGAAAGGCTGTACTCCTCTGATGAAAGGAGTTTATTGTTATTTATTTATTTATCGGTTGCTGTATACAATTAATCCATTTGGCATCAAGAGGAAACAGCAGATGCTTTGAAGGAGAGAACAACAAAACAAAGTACTTCGAGCCGAGTGAAGGTTATCTTTATAGCTTGGTACCAAAAGCCCACAGCGCTCAGTGTTTGTCTCGCATGCAAATTGCGGTCAGGACAGCCTGTGCTGCAGCCTTTGCTGCTCTCCGAGCCAGGTCCTGCTGCCTTTTGTCACCAGCTGGCCCCGGAGCGGCCGGGGCGGAGCGCGGTGCGCTCCCGGGCCGGGCCGGGCTGGGCTGGCGGCTCCCGAGACAGTCGAGNCTCTGCAGCCCCTCCGAAACTCTCTGCAGCCCCTCCGAGCCCCTCTGAGCCCCTCTGCAGCCCCTCCGAAACTCTCTGCAGCCCCTCCGAGCCCCTCTGAGCCCCTCTGCAGCCCCTCCGAAACTCTCTGCAGCCCCTCCGAGCCCCTCTGAGCCCCTCTGCAGCCCCTCCGAAACTCTCTGCAGCCCCTCCGAGCCCCTCTGAGCCCCTCTGCAGCCCCTCCGAAACTCTCTGCAGCCCCTCCGAGCCCCTCTGAGCCCCTCTGCAGCCCCTCCGAAACTCTCTGCAGCCCCTCCGAGCCCCTCTGAGCCCCTCTGCAGCCCCTCCGAAACTCTCTGCAGCCCCTCCGAGCCCCTCTGAGCCCCTCTGCAGCCCCTCCGAAACTCTCTGCAGCCCCTCCGAGCCCCTCTGAGCCCCTCTGCAGCCCCTCCGAAACTCTCTGCAGCCCCTCCGAGCCCCTCTGCAGACTCTCTGCAGCCCCTCTGCAGTCTCCCCGAGCCCCTTTGCAGCCCCTCTGAGCCCTGCTGTGTCTCTGGCAGCCCCTCCGATCCCCCCCGCTCGCCGAACCGAGCTCGGCCGCGCTCTAAAACTTCCAAGCCAGCGTGGGGAGCGGCAGTTCAGGGGAGGAGAAGGGCACTTGTAACCCCTGCTCGCTGCCAGCCCAGCACCCTGCCCCAGCCCCAGGGCTCTGCCCAGCTCGGACACCCCCAGCTGGGCGCTTTCCTCAGCCACAGCCTCTTCCCTCACTGAACTCCGCGCACTGACACGGCTGTGAACTTTCCGCAGGCTTCTGAGCAATTCAGTAAGATGAGCGGTTTGGATAATCCTCTGCATTCCTGGAGAGAGGCTCCAGCTTTTCTGGGGAGCTGGGGAAGCAGCGGGAAAGCTGAAAGGGGGCGATGCCTGCATTCAGAGCAGGGCAGCCGAGCTCTTTCTTCTGCTGGACGAGCAGCAGTGCCATGAGCCTCGGGAGCGCTAGGTGACAGCAGCAATTAAAAATGGCAGTATTTTCAAATTAAAAAGTCTCTTGTACGAGGCCCGTTCTGTTAAATTAATTAGAGGGACCACCGCTTTAAGCCTGTGTGCCCGAGCAGCTGCCGGTGCTGCAGGTACCCGCACTCGCAGAGGGAGTGGCACTTCTCGCCGAAATATTACTGGAGGGGTTGTGCCACAAAATCTGGTGCCACTTAACCCCAAAAGGACTCCTTCCCAAGGCTAACAGGCTTTCAGTTGTAACGCAGACTGGCGTGCATGTCCCTCTCCTGACAAGCGTCGTTTCACAGCTTAATACCCTGATAGCAAATAAAGGATTCTTTAAAGGATCTTTCTCTGGCAGCTAGAGAAAGAGGAAAGAAGCCTCATATTAGCTGTTCACCACCGTTCCTTTTAAGTGTTCAATATCCATTGTTCATTCATTATAAAACCACAACATATGATCTAAGACTTCTAGAGAGGAGTGGGTAAAATGTACCTGAGTTACTCCCATATGTAGTCCTTTGCCAGAGCTGCAATTTCAGATTCCCAGAACTGTGACCCATTTGTGACCCATAGACCTCTGCTACTTACTTCATTTGAGAAAATATTTGATTAACTTAAAAAAATCACAGTAATTTCTCATTCAGAAACAAACAAAAGCCTCTTCACATTTTCATTTTATAGTCGTGTCTTAAGTGGAAGATGCCTGGGAACAATGACTTGTGGTAATGCAAAGAATGGGAACAGCGTATAAGCAGGGAGCCCTGTCAGCCCACCTAAGAATCCTTCCACTAAAAATCATCAAAGATATCTGTGCACAGTAAGAATCCTTTAGGGAAATTTTTTCACCTTGATTCTGTTCTAACATTTGGATTTCTGTTTCATGGATTAGCTAGATTTTATGATGAATCTGAAGTGGATTATTTTGGATCCGTTTGGGAAAAAGAACAGAGCTGTTAATTAAACCCTATCTTCTTCTATTGCCCCTGCTTCACTGCTTACCGTGTATCCGCACAGGTGCATACATACATGCACACATAAATACACACATCCATACATGTAGCTGTGTGTGTATACATATGATAGATGTATACATATTGAGATACGTAGATATAGATAGAGATATATAGATGAGATCTGTTTTACTATCACCACTTTAAAAGTAGGTCAGTCCTCTTATAATAATAATCATTTGCCCATTCCTCCCAGATTATCCTATCTGTTTACTGATTCCCAACTATACATAAAACTTCTGTAGAAAAATAATCATATGCTGATTATAGTAATCATACTCTGACTATTCAGAACAGACCCAGGTTGTAGATTGAAGGCTTATTAGTCACCATGAGATTTAATACACGAGTCTAAAATAGAGGCTTATAACAGACAAGATTAAGTACCAAATGCTGAATCACGTTTAGCACTAAGTACTATTATAACAGAATAATGATAATTGTAACAAAAACACAGCATTAGTTTAATGAAGTTAGCCCAGAGTAGCTAGCAACACATCTGAAGATAGGAATCAGCTCTTTTTTCAGTTTGGAAGTGCCTCTGTACACATTACCTGATCCACACGGCCCTTTATGTTTCATGTTGGTGTTTCCTTTACCAGCATAAGCCTTGTTGAACTGACAGATGTTCTCGTAGGTTTTCCCGTCAGGTCCACAGATGCTTTCTTGAGATTTGCACACGCACTGGGGTTCAGGGACTTCCCCAAACCTTGCTTCATCAGCATCCAGCCTGCACTCGAGGTGATGCCCACACTGCCCATAGAAGTGATTGCCCTGGTCCAAGTCACAGATCTGACCCTCGGCGTTGCCGCACTCTAGACAGCAGCCACAGCGATCCAGCACGGTCCCTGCTGCACAGCCCTGGGGCTCCAAGCACAGCTCCAAATTGCATGTTCCACAGCTATCCCCTTCCTTCAGCAGCCTCCACCAGCCTCGGTGGTACAAGGCAGGGAAACTCTGAGAAACCTGTACCAGTGCTACCAGCACTGCTGTAATCATCCGGTGCTTCATCTCGGCAGTGTCACAAAAAGCAGAAAAGGTCCTTGGAGTAAAGCCAGGGAAAGGGAAAAAAAGCAAACCAAAACTAGAGCCAGCTAGTGAGAGAAAAACATCACAATCCTGGTTTTGTTTTAGAATATAAGCTGTACTCCAAACACAAGGCTTTAAGAAAAAATTAGCATCAGATTCCTAATCTGGAACTGATAATAAAAATGCATAAAAACCCAGCAGCTTTCCTCTAGTGCAGTTTGGAATGTGAATACTGCTTGCACAGAGACCAAACTGCCTCTTCTGACAGCTGAGTTGAAGCTCTCTGAAAAGCTGTTTGCTCTGTGTCTCATTGAGCCAAATTTGCAAAGCCTTGCTCTACTGGAACATTACATTGCAGCTATTGTAGAAAGGGGCCCAGGGTAAAGGGCTGTAAAATGAAAAAATTAAACACTATGAGTGCCCCTCCCCTCCATCAGGTGAAATAGATGGTCACAAAAAGATAAATGTGTGTACAAAGTTGCACCCAAAATCCCAGTGCCCTAGGGTTTTGCCACTACTCTGGAGACCAGTAATGGACCAAATGTGATCCGCTACTGATCACAACTTGGGGTTCTGAATTAACACTTCATTTACAGGCTCTATACAAGCAAGAGGCAATTGAAGACAGCTGGAACTGACTTTAAACTCTCGGGTTTAAGATGAAAGATGACTATAACCATTAAAGGACCCATTGTTCTCTCTCCATATATTTCTTTTCAGTGTTTATGGGTGTCTCTGCTTCGCAACATAAAATAATGTGGTCCATGTTCGGCTCTAAGAACGATGTGCAAAGGTTGAGAGGCCAGGCAAACATGAACAAGCTGCTACAGCTTCAGAAGGAGATTCTGCTGAAGTATTAGATGCTGTGCTCATCTTTTCAAAGCACTTCGCTGCTTTAGTTTCTTAAGATGTGCTTACACTGCAGGTTATGAAGGAAGATGAAAGAGGTAGCTCGGATTTCTCTTTGTGCTTTTTCTGTGTGTATATGGCTGCCAGTTCAGGGAGACGGTTTTGCAGGGTCATTTCTCACCAGGTGTTGCACTGTTCTTTCTCCATCTCAGGATTTAGACACTCCCTATCTCCTGGCAGCAATCTCTCTTCCCTTGCCCTGCTGCCGAGGTTTTGTGTCTGTAGCCCACAGGCTGCTGTTACCATTGTTCAAACCACGTGCAGCTCACCAGCAATTCACCTTCGTGGCTGGGGAGGTGGAAGGGAAGCACCAGGGACCTGCAGCCCCCCAAGCGTGGCTCAATGCCACGGGTCAGGGATCACCACTGCCTGCAGAGGAAACGTCTCTGGGTGTCAACTTGAAACAGCCCTACGTGCACCACAGCTTGAAGAGGAACACATGAAACCAAGACGCCGTTAACAAGCTGAAATAAAAGAGAAGTCGTGCTTGTGCCTACTTTTCCTAAAATCTTCCACAAGCAGCTTTTCGTCCTTTGTTCTTGATGTGTAACTGTTCACATAAGCTCAGTGAAGGACGCATTTTGTTGTACCAGCCTTGCATCCCCTGGCTGCATTCACAAAGGTAAATCTTTTGAGGTTCTATGTTTACTTCTTATCTTAAACATTTCCACAGCTTTTTCCAAATTCAGCTCCATACCTTCTGCACCATTTGAGATTACCTTTTCCTTTAAGTAGCAGGCTGCTTCAAAATCACTTCCTTCTCCAGAACAGTACAAAATGCAATTTCTCCCAGCCTACACTGACAGCACTTCTCAAAGCCAGCCTGGAGACACTGGCAGGGCGCTGGGGTTTTCCTGTGACCACTGGGATAATTCATATTCTCTAGTGCAAGTTTTTGCTTTGAACCCCGAATCAGACTGTAAACAAGTAAATTATGTGTGTAATTGATGCTTTTAACATTGAGAGTCAGAAAAAAAGTAACCATTCAATTTAATGGGAATTGTCTTGTTTGATGTGTTTTATTTCACATTTCTTTATCAAGTCCTAATTGGACATTTAGTTTTGCATTATAGGGTATACTCATCACAGTCTATTTCATTATCTGTCCATACAGCTGTAGGGGATGAGTATCTATAGGACAAGGATTTACTAAGGCTCATATGAAGTAAAGGAACATTTATAGGGGTGAAGCCAAATGTGCAAAGTGGAGCCAAAGCAGGAAGGGGCTGCAGGCCAGCACCATCCCTGGTAAGGATGGGCTTTGTCTGGCATCCTGCAGGAAACCTGGGATCTTAGGGCTGTAAAACAGTGAGTATATTGCAAGGAAGTACCTCCTGTGAGCTGGCAGAGAGCAAACCCATCATAGATATCCTAGAAAGCATTTTGGGCACTTACGTGAGTCATGAAATCTAAATTCTTGCTGGGTTCAGCCTCTAAATCAAGAACTGGAAGTGCCTGTGGTCATGTTTAAACAGCTGCCACCTGGCAGATGACGTGCAGCTGAAGGTTACTTGGTCACAGATTATTGAGATCACCTGGAACAAAATGAGGTTAAAGCACTGTGTATGACAAGGAGAAATGGCCTGGTGACTCTCTGAATGTCTTCCATTATCAAGCCAGCTGTGACAAGCTGAGGAGAACCCCCCACGCTGGATGAATGTGTGGCAGTCAGAGCAGAGGAGGGGGAGGGAGAGGGCGGGATGCACAGCTGGCTTTGAAGAGGCACATTAAAGACATCATCCCATCTGCTTCAGGAATAAAATATGCATTACTTCAATGTGTCTCTAATCCCCGAAGCTTGCTTTGGTAGAGAAAAGTGTTGATTTTCAGCACAAACCTTGAATTAGCCCTAAATATCTCGCAGAAGGAAACACCAGCAGCGGTGGGTGACAGTCACGGCTGGAGCTGCAGGACCAGCAGAGCCCTGTGCTTTCAGCCAGCAGCCCCCCGCGCTGCCTGCAGGGCGAGGGCACAGGAGGGCAGGGGGCTGCGGCCACGGACAGCCGGCTGCCAGCACTGGGAGGGGCACCCGGGAGAGTCCCGTCCCAGACACGGGGGTGGAGCAGCGCGGGCGTACCCCGCTCTCGGCAGGAAGGACTGTGCTGGCTGGGCAGCAATTCCCGGCCTTTTCCCCGGTACTTCCACGTGGCACGATCCGTGCAAGGAGTTCTGCCACCTTCCTGAGGAAACGCGGGTTGGATGATGGGAGGGGAGGGGACATGGCAAAGCAGCCCAGGGCTGTGTTACACTCAGCTTCTGATTTGTATCACGTTGTTCTGCTTTGTGTGATAATAGCAAAGGTACCCGGCTGATGCAATTTGAAATCCTGTTGCTGGTGGGTTTTGAGGTACTCCTGCTTGGTTTGGCTCTTTATTCTGTTTTTATTTCTGTCAGTGTGAATTAAGTGAAGATTTCTCAATGTGGCTCCTGCCAGACTTACAGACCCCGTTCTGAAACAGACATGCACAGGAATCCTGTGAGGAATAACAGCTAAATACAAAAATCTTCCACGTGTTCCTTCTACCTTCTCTGTCCTGCAGTGGCTCCTCTACTTGAACATCTGGAGTCAAGTTTAGAAATTGGAGTGCTCTGTCCCTTAGGCTGTGCTAACTACCTACACTTGAGGTTCCTTAGAAATAGGAAGTCCTTGGCTGACTCGGGGTGTTTCTATCCAAGGAGTTTTATACTTGTATCATGTGCCCAAAAGAAGCACTAAAGAGAGTTCACCTGTTGTACTGGGTCATAGCAGGCTACAAGTGGCTGTGCCCAGTGGGGATGTGCATTACCTGCTACTGTACCCATCTCCAAGGAAAACTTTTCCCCTCACAGTATCCAGAGCTGAGCTTCAGTTGTGGTGCTTGGCTCACCTGAGAGTAGTATTTAATTTTTAATTTTAATTTGAAGTAAGTGGCAAATGGGGGTGACTGATGGCATGTGCTGGTTCCTCCCAGAAGCGTGGAGTGGGGCAGTGCTGGGATCTCCAGACAGGGCCTTTTCTGGGGCCAGCCCTATGTGCTGACACTGCTTTCATGACTCTCATCATTAGTGCTGTAAGCGCATGAACTATAAGTTAATCCTACGGTAACATGATTATTAAATCCATTAATCAAAGGCAGGAGATCTATAATTAACTTATTCTCCAGCATCAAGTAAATGATTCTGCTGTGAGCTTTAAGAAAGCAATTGTTCACTAATATGCAAAATACAGTGGGGCTATTAGACTATAAGAGTGTAATTGTATAATTAAATTATAAATTTTGCATATTTTCATAACATTTTAATTATTTCCTTTGTAGGTTAAAATGGAGGTTCATTTTTTTAAGGTTTCACATATAATTAACGTTATAAGTAGTTCACGAACTAAATGGTTTATGTTTGATAACTGTTACTGTTTGCTAATGACTTGTTAATTACCCCCTCTCCTTTTTCTGGTTGCTGTTACAAGTTTTGATGTTTGACACTGAATGTACTGATCAGAGTCCTGTAAAAGTTAATTGTTCGTACCCATTGTTGAATCCTGTATTCACTCAATTAACCCCTGTTACCGCCCCCCCATCTAAGGTGGCAGACCCTGGCCAGCGAGCCCTTTCCAGATTGTTCCACCTACTGGTTTTGTTAAAGACAGACACGCCCCTAGACCATTAGGACCAATCACGAGCCAGTATTTGAAACTAACCAATCAGACAACGGATCCAGGAACACACCAATCAGAACAAGCCTAGAACTGAATAAAAAGGCGCACCAGAGCCTGCTCTGGGTCTTCTTCATTGGACGCTCCTGCTGAGTACCAAGGAGATCCAGCTTCTCTGAACCGCGTCTTGGACCCTGCTCGAGCAAGCTGACTCCTCCTGCCCTTCCTCGGGGAGCGGCAGCAGCAGCGTGCGCTACCCACGGGCCCCCTCCCAGGCTGTTACAGCAATAAAGTTTATGAGCTGAATCACAAAAGAGCTGGTCTCTGGAGTCACTCATAACAATTAAAACAAAAAATTAACGTCTGTCCCCTACCTGTGAGCTGACCTTTCCATGAAAGGCTTTGACCAGGCTTTGGTGACTCACCTTGCACCTGTCTCCAACAGTGGCTGACTGTAGATCTCTCCTGTTATGTATTTCAACATATTCATTGCTGGTCACTGTAGACATTCAAATTTTAACTTGCAAAGAAAAAAGAAGTGCCAGATAGGACTGTGCTAGTACCAAATGCTGGGTTTGTTTCAATACAGGCTTACTGATTCCTTTTCCGACAAGTTATTTATTTCCAAGGGGTCAGATATGTCAAGGGTTCTTTTCAAGCCTGTTCTGTGTCTCTGCTGTCCCTTAAATAACTAAGTTTCTGAAAACTCTGCAATCTTGTCCAGAAACACCTGAGCCTCCTGTCCCAGAACAGAAAGGTGGTGCTGGAAACATCAGCAGTGGTTAAGCAAACATTTCCTTGAAGTCATTCTCTTGAGAGGTGAGAGTTGCAGTGAGAGACTTGTAGAGAAAATACCCAGAGGACATTTCACCCACGTGCCCTGCCCACATTTCCAGCCTGGCAAGTCCAGCGTGCTCATTTGAACCCTTTTTCTGTACACTCCCATCATGTACTGCAATATAGGAGCAACAACCACCATCGTTCCTCTTCCTGTTGAGAGAGGAGGCCATGAACGTTTGTTCACCTTCTGCCTTTATTTTGGGAATGCTTTTCCATTAGCCCTCTGTTTAGCACAGAGCCCAGTACCTTCAGGAGTCACATTTTACTGCAGGTTCATGCAGAGTGAAGCCATTTTCCTGTCAAAGGCAGCTGCTGTGTACATCATCAGTGACATGGGAGAGCTACCAGGTACAGCAGAGCTCCAGAGACACCGGGGCATGGGGAAAACACACCAGACCTTGGCACACAAACCCAGAGAATGAAAGAGCAACACAAGAAAGAGTTTTGCACATGATGCCAGCTAGAAGCAGCAGGACAGAAAGGGGGCAGTGGGCTGGGGGACCTGCAGGCACTGGGCAGCAGAGGGTGGGAGGTGCAGGGAGGGCTCTGGGTGGCATCCATTTACCTCTGCCACCAGGATGGGGCTGGCATGATTGTGAGAGTATCCAGCAATGTCCGTGTGTGCCCCTTGCTATTGTCAGCCCCTTCTGGGTTCAGCATGCAGCAGGATGTTGGAAAACTGGCCTGGCTTCTACTGCAGACCTGCAACAAATGTGGTCTAAGCATTTGGAGAGGGGATGGAAGAAAACAAAATAGAAACTCCCAAAGCCACATGGTTCTGACTTCTGCAATGTTCCAAAGTGCTTTATCTGACAGTCTGAGCAGCAGCTCTAGCTGCTGTGGGTGCCTGTCCATCCCTTCCCTGCAGAGGCAGAGACGGGAGCAACACAAGCAGGTTGAAGCCCGAAGTTGACACTGGTGCTGCTCCCAGCAAAGTTCTTCAGAGTGGCAACCACAGTGCTTCCTGGGAAAGTCAAAGGGAAAGGGAGACCTCCAAAACCTGCCAACAATGAATATAGAGTAATTTTTCTTGGCAACCTTAATGTTGATGGATAGGACAGTTTGCCTTGTCCAGTTTATATAAGAGCAGCTGATATAAAATTACTTCATAGCTGGATATTTATGAGAAGTTTCATTTCAAATAATATAGTTTTTGCCTCTGGCAGTGCTGTGGTTTAGCCCTGTTATTACTGGGAACTAAATCTTTAGGATATTTGAGCTATAACTGTAGGGCCTGTCTGTCTATGGAGTAAAGTTAATATTTTTCAAAGCAATGGAAACTTTATAATGGAAAGTCACATTAGCAAAAACTACCTGTCCCTAAAACCAGCCAGGAAATCAGGCACAGAGAGGAAATTTGGGGGATGTTCCTTCAGCTGCTCCTGCTTTCCTTCACAGCAATACTGAGTGTTCTCCATGACAGTGAAAGTACAGATATTCTACCTCAGTCCTGCTCTGTGAAAGCAACCAGAAACCAAACAGGGATAGAAGCAACAACCTCTCACCTTGTCTTTGCTGCACATGGATCCTGCATGAACTACTCCTGTCCCTTGAGGGAAACAGGATTCACCCCTGGCGCCAGACCTGAGCAATGCCCAAGCAGCAAAGCTGTAACAAAAGGAAAGCAAGGCCTGAGAGCAGCCATCTGCTGAAATCAGGGAATTGTTCAGGTTGGAAAATGCCTTTCTGGGAAAGGGTCTGTAGCACAACTCATATGAGGAGAGGCTGAGGGAGCTGGGAAAGGGGCTCAGCCTGGAGAAAAGGAGGCTCAGGGGGGACCTTGTGGCTCTGCACAACTCCCTGCCAGGAGGGGCAGTGAGGGGGGTCGGGCTCTGCTGCCAGGGAACAGGGACAGGAGGAGAGGGAACGGCCTCAGGCTGGGCCAGGGCAGGCTCAGGGTGGATATTATGGAAAATTTCTTCACTGAAAAGGTGGTAGCATTGGAACAGACTGCCCAGAGCAGTGGTGGATCCCCCTCCCTGGAGGGATTTAACAGCTGTGTGGATGTGGCACTTGGGGGACAAGGTTACTGGTGGCCTTGGGAGGGCTGGGGAACAGCTGGACTTGATGATCTTGGAGGGCTTTGTACAAAGAAATTCCTTTTGCTAACATTAATATTTGGCAGCTAGTGTAGAACATATTAGGGCATTTTAGTTGAGTTTTAAAGAAAGAAACCAATACAGAAAAGAGATAATAATTTTCTTTAGTAGAGCACCTCTCTGAGGGGTTGTGTTCATATCACAAACATTCACTTTATTACATTTTATGGAATGGACTTTAAATGCCAGTATATACAAGCCAACACTTCATTATTGGAGTTTGTGTTTATCCACTTGCCATTGTCAGTCTGTTCCCCTTTGTCTTCTTGTGCTGCTCTTTGTAAAAGCGATGATTTATGAATATGTGGGTTAGATCCCTCACAGTACAGCGTGGTGAAGTGGTTCAATAAAAAGTTATTAAAGTAAAAAATCTATAGTTTCATGTGCTCTGCTCACCTTCTCTAGGAACCCCCAAGATCCTTAAGCTAAGCAAACCCTATGCTGAGACTGTGACAAGCTACCAGC
Organism: Picathartes gymnocephalus; assembly: GCA_013390045.1. Lineage (NCBI taxonomy): Eukaryota > Metazoa > Chordata > Aves > Passeriformes > Picathartidae > Picathartes > Picathartes gymnocephalus. The sequence continues at coordinate 13,668 of WEKY01014009.1, forward strand.
TCAGAGGCCTCACTCAGGCAGAGTTCTGCTGAACAGAGCCACTGCAGGCAGTTCCAGCTCTGCCCACGTAACTGCAGGATTACCCCCCCGCAGTGGTGAAGGCAGCGCAGACCAAAACAGGGTGCCAGGGTGGGGGAATCTGCCATAAAACGTTCATTTTACAATCAGGAAATAAAGGCCTCCATTACTCTTCAGCTACATAGTACCAAAAGGAATTTGGTTCTTTAATGTAACCGTGTGTGCCACATTGCATTTATCTGTAAAAGAAAACTCCGGCTCCTGCTGTTTACAGGATAAACAAAGCTGACTTTGGGTAGTTTCCAGAGCCCACTTAGAATATTATTTTCTTCAAAAAAGTAACAGTGTTTCAGCCTAAAATAGAGCGTGAGAAGGTGATTTAAACTAGCCTACCCCAACCCACATGTTTTTCACCCAGCATCACTGCTGACTTTTCATAGCTGCACAGCCACGTGATAGAGGGGACAACAAATGGGCCACTTGTGTCTATGGCTGGCCAGAAGTGAGAGCTGCTTGTAGCAGTGAAGGCTGAAGGAAACACTCTCCAGGACTAAAAAGAATTTGTGAGGAAGGCATGGAAAATGGTAGAATCTATTCAACTGCAGCACAGCAGGAAGAGTATAAGAGATGGGTTACAAAACAATTTTGCTGCCTGTAATTCATGTTCCCAAATCTTTGAAAAAATTCAGCTGTACAAAAAACAAGCCGTCCATCTGTCTTGGGGATGGAGAACTTCAGCAAGGGAGGGTCACCTCAGTGAGTGACAGGTGTTAAAAGCAGTGGGGCATCACTGTGCAGCACACCAAACCACCAGCCTGGCCCTGCACCACCCAGGACAAAGCAGCACCATGCACAGGAGCATCCCCTGTGCTGCACTCACTGAGCTCCTGCTGCTGCCTCAGGGCCCTCACTGCAACAGAGCAGCTATTGAGGCAGCAATCACAGTCCCTCTGTTCCCTCTAGCAAAAAAAAGAATAACAGCCATGGTCCTACACATCTGCTGGGACATCTCAGCTCAAAGGTTCCAACCTGCTCCAAGCCACCAAAAGAATTCTGCCACCTGTAGTGCTCTGCAGCTGCCAGTGCAGTCCTGCACACCCATCTCCAGCCAGGTGAGATGTGGAATGAAATGCAGCTACAAGCAGAAGAGCCCAGCACAGCCACCCAGCTGAGCAGGCTGAGGTAGAGCCAGTGCTGCTGATGCTGGCACACCAAGGCTTTGCGTGCACACCCCACACACTCTTCTGCTGGCTTCCTCAGGAAACACAAGGAAGGTTTTTGTCCACATTGAATTCACTGAGGGTAGATACCTGGATGCCCTCTGGCACAATTCCTCTCCTGCTGAAGTAGGAGAATGAAGCAGCTAATTTCTACTAAAAATATAGATAATAAGCCCAATAAAAAACATTGACCAGCATAAAAAACAAAGGGAAAAGAAGTTTGGAGTAGTGGTCCACATTGCCAGGGTTCTGAATGGTGAAATAACCAATAATCCTGTGCATTTTGTTTCTCAAGACACATTTGATTTTCTCATGACTTTTCATGGTCAGGTCACTGCAGTTAACATTATCACTAGAAATCTCAATGCTTGTGAAGCTGATTTTCTGTTTATAGCTGGTGACGGAATTGTTGAGGATGTTGGTGATGTTAACTTCTTCCATTTCTTCAGTCAGTTCATTTGCAGGCCCCTAGGAAACAAGAGTGCACAGGTCTGCCTCCTCAGAGGTAAGAGACCATAAGGATAAAGATACAAGAGCACAGCTTCACACATGGTCATCCCAATACTCAAACACACCTTTCAGCTTCTGCCTAATCTTAGGAGGGCCTGAAGTCCCAGAGATGTCTGTTTCCAGCACAGTATTTCTAGAGATATTTCTATCCTTGAGCAAGTCTTACTCAGGGTAATCCAACATCCACTTCCTACTGGATATCCATCTCTTCCTGTCTACACAGTAGCTTAATGGCTGGGAACTCAGTATTGAGGGTTGAAACCTCTTTTTTACCTGACAGGCTTTAGGCCCTTGATGACTAACGGACTACAGTCATACCTGACTATTTAATTCTTCACACTAAAGCAGAGCCCTTGAAAAACTCACTCTCACAATCCCCACACAACACTGTGGGACTGATGTCTGGAAGCATCTTCTGGGAAGGGAGGAAGAAGGGTCCAGCTTTCCTCTGGTAGAGGAAAGTACCTCCCTTATTGGAGTTGTTTGATAGAAGAGTGAAGAGCTGTGCTATAGTGGCTCTGCTCTGGCTGCATTTGAAAGGAGCAGAGGAGCTGCATGCTCACACGAGCTCAGCTCAGGGCTGCAGACCCAGTTCCAGTGCCAGGCCCAAGTGCCTGTCTGGATGAGGTCCTGTGAACCCAACAGGACTGCCAGTTAAGGCTGCTGCTCACCAGTCTGCCAGAGACACGGCACTCCTCTGCTCTTCAGGTGTTTGTTACACACAAAAGTTTGGATTTAGCACCCATCAAGAGAAGCATTGTTAAGGTATCCGTAGCAGGAGGAACATTTGTCTTACTCAGTTAATGAAAATCTAATTGCTGTCAGCCCAAGACCACTGGGCTTATCACACCCACTGGGGCCTTACCTCTTCTGGTACTTTGGCTGCACCCTTCTGTGAGGAGCTGTAGTGAGCCACTGCATATTCCACAAGGGCACCAAAGATGAAGCTGAAGCAGATGCCAAGATAAACATCAATGGCCTTAATGAAACAGTTGGTTTTTGAAAGTGAGCTTCGTGAGCCGATCATCAGAGTTGTCATAGAAAGTACTGTTGTAACTCCTTGGAAAACAGAGAGACCTTTTCTTGTGAACACTTTGGAGAAGTCTTGGCTTACCCTTCAGATCATGTCATTGCTCTCTATTGCTGGCCAGATAAAGCACATCACTCCTTGCCAAACCCAAATCATCCATCATAGCCACTGAAACACTTCTGTAGCATTCACTGGCTTCACACAGGCTCTCCCTGCCTTTGGCAGCTTGGCTCCAACGGGCAGCTGGCTCTCTTCTTTCTCACACTTTCACTAAAAAAACCCCTGTCCTGCTTCCTCCAAAGCACACCACAAAAGCTGTGTGCTCTGTCCTCTGCTGTCTGCAGTGGATCTCCTGAGAGCCTTGGCCACACACAGCCCTGCAGGTGGGCACATGGCCCTGTCACAGCTTCTCCTCCACAGCACCCCAGCCCTGCCCCAAGCAACAGCAGGACAGCAGACCATTCATCCCTGAGCAGGTAGCTCAAGCAAAGTACCATCTACCCAGCCTTCAAAGGCTCCTCTGCTCGCTTAAATCTTCTCCATTCCTCAGGCAAGAACTCACCGATGCAGGTTCTTGCAGGCACTGAGTCCAGTGTGATCCAAAAAGAAACCCAGGACAACATGACCAGCAGAGTGGAGGGCACATAGGTCTCCAAAATGAAGTAAAGGACATTTCTTCTCAGTTCAAACTGTAGTATCAGCCGTGGGTAACTGCCTGTTGATGAGAGGAAGAGACTTGGTGAATGTGAAATTCCCAAGGACACCTGAAGTGAAACTGGGACATCCCAGCACCATCCCTTCAGCTGATGGAGCTCAGCAGAGCTTATGCAGGTGACACACCTGGCACGAGGGGCACACACAGGGCTGTCACACCGCACACAGGCACACGCAGCACCGACAGGCAGAGGCTCTGAGCAGCACACGCCTTGCAAAGGGGCTCCTGTTCCTGAGCACAGCAGGAATGGCTCAGTGGGGCCTCAGCTCTGAGCAGAGCAGGGCTGGTGCTCCCACCCTTCCCTCACACTCAGCACAGCACACCCGGCCCAACTCCTGCTCTGGAGGGCACTGCCAGGTTCAGCCTTATCTGATGGCTGAAAAACAGGCAAAACATTTGTCTCCTGATGTCAGCAGGTTCTGGCTCACATCCCAAAGCATCCTAGTGCCTCATCACCACAGAGAATTAGACCCCCGTTTTCATTAGTGATTTGTGATCTTGGATAATTCTATCTTTTTGTGCTCCAAAAAATGCAGTCATCTTTTAAAAATCAGTTTGTTGTAAATACTGACATAAGGGTTCTGAGGCTGGATCAGTAGTGTTTTCAGGATATAGTTCTGCTCTTTAAACAATAATTCCCTTTGTAGTGTAGAAACAAAGTCCATGTTGTTCATGGGCTGTGTATGCAACAAAACAACAAAACATTGTTATTTTTAAAACCTTGTCATTCTAAGGAAGTTTTGCCCCCTTTCGTAGTGTCTGTGATTGGAGAAAAGAGTATTTTACATTGATAATGAAAAAGACATTGGGTTCTGATCTACAAAAATACATTTTTCCATTATGATAGAATTGTAATTTACATACAAATGTATATTTAAAAAAATAATTTTGCTCCTAGTCACTGTAGACGTTGCTCTCTGCAGTATTTATAGACTGAACACCTGGATAAAAGGGATAGTTTCCTCAGGAACGTGTGGAAGAAAAAAAAATATGAAGAATTAAAGAAAAATAATTTAAAATCCATCACATGAATATAGTGTATTTTAAACCTCCATCTTTCTATGGATTTCCATCTTACAGAATATCCTGATTGCAACAGGATGTCATCACCTCCTTTTTCATCTCTTTTTTGTGAGATTAAGATCTGTTAAAGGCTTTGCTCGTTCAGAGCTGAAGCAAAAGATCCTGGCCCACAGGAGGGAGAGGAGATGGGATGGGGAATACTCGAGAGCTTTCCCAGTTTTTTCCTTCCCCGGACTCACCCGTCTCCTGCTGTGAGCTGGACACCAGGGTGTGGTAGCGTTCCACAGTGTACTGGGAGAGCCGCAGCTGCTGCATGCCCTGCACGGAGTCGTTTCCCCTCAGCCAGGTGAAGGTGACATCGCTCTCATCGTAGCCCCCTGAGGAGAGCACGGACACTGCTGCGGCCAGGAGAGCCCAGCCGCTGCCCTGCTCTGTCTCCTGCGCGGAGCAGCCCCTGACCCGGGCACAGGGCTGGACAGAGACCCCCGAGCTGTGTCGGACCGCAGGGAGCGCGGGTTGTGCCTCCTTCCCTGCGCTCCGTCTGCTGCTCCAGATGTGGGCAGGAGCACGCAGCTCTGGGAATGGCACGCAGCATGCGAGGCTGCCGAGAGCCTGCTGCAGGTGTTTGTTTACATGGGCTTTTTCTGTTCTCAGAGAGAATCACTGCTGCCATGCACAGCTCGCTCACACGCAGCAGGACAGAGATACTGCTGTGATTAACCCTCAAATGTCGTTTCTCTCTTCAGTCTGAGAGGAGAGCAGGGGAAACACAGTGCTTAAAAAAGAGAATTCAGATCCCACTGAGCCCCTTACCATGGAGCAGGAGCACATTTCACTGAGTCATCTGTTCAAGTGCTTGAAAATATCAGAAAATGTATTTTCAGTTAGTCAGGAGCCCACAGCTGAGACTGCTATGTGGTTCTGAACCAGGCTCCTCTGACTGGGTACACATTGTTCAGAAAACCTGCTCATAAAATCAACTTTTCTACACATCATTCCTCCTATCCTCAAAGGTATTAAAGTACTGAGGACAAATAAATACACAACATTTAGGTAACACCAAATTCCTGCCTCAAAGCAGTGGGACTCCATATATGCCATCTGAGTAAGTGCCTCCGGGGATGGAAGTGATGACATGACCTCAGGTTAGACTGAGGGATACCTCATTCTGAGGGATAAATCTTGTACTGAGCTGCCAGCCTGCCATTCCCTTCAAAAATTTGACTTAATTTAGGAAACACGCCCATCTGTTTCCCTGACTTAATTCTTTTATTAAGAGCCCTTCTTTGAGACCATGTGCAGGGACACTGTGATTCTGATAATAACCCATTTGTCCTGGTGGAAGGAATCAGATGTATTTGCAGCTCTATTTACATCTAATTGTGTTTTCTTATTAGACACAAATTACCAGAGCTTGGGCATGATGAACTCCTAAATTAGGTGTCCAGAGTATGAATCCCTGAGTAGAACCCTAAGCATGTGACTTTTCAAAGTTTCTAAGTGGTTTTATAAATCGTGGTTACGCAGGAAAATTTTATAATAAGTGATAGATTGTTGTTAATTCATCTGGCATATATTTAAATAGCATTATTTCTGAGCACTTATCCTAATGAAAACTCCAGTGGGCAATGTGTATGTAATTTCATTGGAATTATACAGCAACTGAGCATGATGTAGGACCCAATCAGTTTTAAAACAGGCCTAAACATGCTCTGCTTTAGCAGAAGAGGCCAGTCATTATTATTTCAGGAGCTATTCTTTGTAATAAAGTTAACCATGGTGAACTAATATGATTTTAATGTGAAAATAATATGTGCTTCCCTAGGTGCTTCATGCTGCAACCCCAGAAGTTAAAAATCTGGTCTTTTCCCTGCTGACATGGTGGAAGTTTGGGGTTGTTTCATGCAGCAGGAGCTGCTCATCAGAGGTCAGGGCAGCAGTGCTGCGCTGGCTGAGCTCGGGGGTAACACACCTGGCTCCTGGTCTTTCTCAGCCAGCAGTGCCATGGGTGAGCTTGTAATTTAACTGAGAGGAGGCACTGATAATTCCTCTTCTTGAGACTTCCCAGTCTGAGACGCTTCTGTCGACAAGGGTCCCATTCTCTGTATCCCTCCCTAGTGGAGGGGCAGGTACCACAAAGATGTGCTTGGCCCTAATTCCAGCTCATGAGTTTGAGAACCATGTTCAACTCTAACTCTAGTGAGAACCACCCTTCCCAATGTCTTTTTACAGTGGGGATTTGGGGGTGCAATAGGTAGTAGCTACTTAAAAATATGAGAATTGTTCCTTGCTGTGCTGTATCCCATGCATTTACCCCACAAGTTAGTTTTGAGGAAGCTGTGTGTTCAAAAGAACCTAAATTTTGAAAACCAACCAATATTACTTCATCCTTTCTGTGCAAGATTGAATTATCTACACTTTAATAAAATATTCTTTATTACCACATTTTTGCATGAACTGCACAGTGACAGGAATTCTCTGGACTGTGGATTACAACACAAACATTTGAAGAACGACACAGAAGTTGTTTTCTTTTGGACATTATAATTTTCAGGAATAGAAGTCTACTCCAGAAAGCCACTGTGCTGAATCCAAATATTCAAGCTGTTTAGTTACTTATGAATAAACAAATGTTGAGTTTTCTAGAACGTTATACTTACAGCTTTCTAGCTGTAGTTGGCATGTTTGTGTGTCCATAGGGTATTTTGTCAGGTCCATGTTACAGGCAACAGTAGTAGTGATCCTGTAGGAAGAGAAAGAACTCTGAAAACTGCAATAAAATCATGTAATAAAACAGCTGTTTTACACAGCAAACTGGATCATGAAGCCTCTGCTCTATCAGTGAGATTATTTGGACCTATGACATAAATTAACTGAGAACCCTCCTTAAGAACAAGCTCTCTCTGCAGCCATGCCAATGAAAATGTAGCCCAGGGAGGAATTTTGCTTTGCTCTGGTGGGATATAGAGTGTAGATTCTTTTTTTTCCCAGTGCTACAATTTGCATATCTTAAGGAGTCACCACTTGTGACATGAGGCACAGTGCATAACTGCACACAGGTTCTGGCTTGCTCTGATGTGGAGGTAGATGAGTTTTACTCTGCAGTTTTAGTGAGCTAACTGGAACCCAGCTGCTGCAAGCTAAGGAGAGCACTGCAGGAATTGCTGACCCAGGTGCAGTGCACATTCCTGCAGTACATGGACAAATACACTTCTTGGTAAAAAGAAGAGGTCATCACTACATGGCACTGGATAAGCAAATGGTTTCCCAGTATCAGTTAAACTTTTACTGTTGTGATGTCCTCCTTCCATTCCTCCCCTGCCTCCGTCTGACAGGACTTTTCCTCAGTGGCACCTGCACTCATGGGCTTTGTGAGCAGGCCTCAGGACACAGCAAGTACTGTGATGGGAGGTGCTGATCCCTGACTGGCATTTCTGAAGGCCAGAACAGGGGGAAATGGACCAGCAGAGAATGGTCACAGCTGGCTTGATGACTCCAAACTCATGACCCGTGACAGCTGGTACCTGCTCCAGGGTAATTCTGGAAATCTGTTCTGAGCCAGCAGCAGCAAAGCCAGGGCTCTCTGTACCTTAAGGCGTACAAGACAGTGCCGTTGGAGAACAGCCTGACCAGGCGGTTGCCCACGGTGACGTCGTGCAGGAAGGACCTTTTGGACTCCACGATGTAGGTGTCTGGCACCCAGAGCAGCTCCACCAGCCGAGCGTCCAGCGTGAAGCTCCTGTTGCCGTGGAAGAGCAGCCGAGGGTCTGTCCAGCGCTGCCGCAGGGAGATGGTGGCTGTGTAATCCTGGGAGACACAGCAGAGCCTGAGCACGGCCCAGCTGGGGCACGGTGTGTGTGGGACAAGGGACAGAACACAGCCTAATGCAACCCACCACAGCCAAGCTTCAAGCTTCGTTTTCATCACCGTTTTATTCACTCTGTAATATTTCTAATATACATCCACTCTAAGGTGTGGAATTTGAGGACTAAAGATTAAACTTACAGTTTTAATGAGTAGTTATTGTAACTGACATTTTTGTGCCTGTTTGGCAGGTAAGAGAACAGATGGGAAGAACACACTTGAGGCCACCCCACAAGTCATTGACATTACAGACCAGTCATTGCCTAGGGCTGGGAAATCCCACACCTACTATAAATCTGGTCATCAAAGAGGCATTGGCACTCTGGAGAAAAAAGGTAAGTGAATCCAACCTGTTGTGTCAGGGATGGCTTAAAAAAAACCCAAACAAGTGAAGAAAGAAAGCTTGTGCCTTCTATTTTAATAGGAGTTTTGAATCTAAGGACACTGGGATTAACTTGAGTTCGGCCTTCCAAAATCAACTTGCAGTGACAGGAGAGTTCTCACAGTGCCCCACCAGAACAGAGTGAGCAGCACTCAGCTCTAAAGCTAATGCTTTGCTGAGCCCTCTGAACACCCCAGGCACTGCTGGACTATTTCACTTCCTCACAAGGGATGCCACACAGGATTGATTTTTTTTCCATTTCCACAGGGCCTGATTTCCAGAAGGTGCTGAGTTTTTGACCAGTAGGACTTTTGGAACCACTTCTATTTACTTGTAAGCCCACGTCACTGTGGCATCTCCACAGTCTGCAGTCATAAATGAGCCCTGTTTTCATCCCACCTCTGAAAGTGGTCAACAGCCCCCGAACAGCAAAGCAGTTTCAAAATGACCATTTCTGTGCTGGACATACATGAATACATGTGAAGTCTCTCAGGCAGATCCCAATCTTATCTCGTAAAATAAAAGTTCTTTCACTTACCATGTCACTCTCAGATATACTAGAAATACTTGCAATGTCCAGACTCATTGCGATTTGTACAGGATCTCCTGCAGAGGGAAAGAAATGCTTCATTACAGAGAAGGGAAGTGTGAAAGGCACAGTGAAGCCACTCAGGGTGCTGTGCAGGGTGGGCACTGTCCTCAGCCTTGCTCGCTGTCACTAAAACTGCAGAGGCCCAGAGGGTCAGACACATTTTCAGAGCATTAGGCTCACAAGTGACATGATCCAAAATACAGTTGTCACTGTTAGGGAGCTGGAGTTCTGTGTTTGGTGATGGCAGCAGGGGGCTGCAAAGCTCAGCAATTTACATCAGCAGCGTTCGAGTGGCATTTGGGGTTGGACAGGCAGCCAGGGACACTTTGTTCCTTGATCCCAGCCCACATCCGGCACAGACAGGCCCGACCAGGGACCTCTGCACAGAGCACTTCCCACAGCTCAGGGAGCGCTGGGCAACCCTGGTTCATGGGGAGGAACCACAGAGAGCAGAGAAGGTCCCCGGTTCCTGAGAACTGCCTTTGCCAGGCCCCAACTCCCGGGGGATCTGTGATCCGAGCGCCGGCCGGGAGCCACCGCGAGAGGGCAGCACCGCCCGGGACACGGGGACAGCGGGACACGGGGACATGGGGACACGGGGACTCCGGGACACGGGGACAGCGGGACACGGGGACAGCGGGACACGGGGACATGGGGACACGGGGACATGGGGACACGGGGACAGAGGGAAGGGACAAGGGAATGTGGGGGTAGACAGGTGAGGAAGTGGGACATGGGGATGTGGGGACATGGCACAGGGACACAGGGACAGGGATNAGGGGGACAGCGGGACAGGGGGAAACAGAGACACGGGGACAGCGGGACAGGGGGACAGAGGGACACGGAGAAACAGAGACACGGGGACAGCGGGGCACGGGGAAACAGAGACACGGGGACAGCGGGACACGGGGAAACAGGGACACGGGGAAACAGATATAGGGACAGCGGGACACAGCGACACGGGGAGAGGAGGACGGGGAAAAGGAGACACGGAGACAGCGGGACAGGGAGACATGGGGACACAGAGACACGGGGACACAAAGGCACAGGGACAGGGGGACACAGAGACATGTGGACACGGGGACACCGCGACCCCGCGCCGGGCCGGGCTCCGCCGCTGCCGGGAGAACGCGGGGCTCCGAGCGCGGCTCGGCGCTTTCCAGCACAGCCCTCTCTGCCTGGGTGATAGCACAGCCGTGCCTTTCCTGTGGGACCGCTGAAACTCCTGTTCATCTTCTAAAATACAGTGAGGAACGACCAATGGACACAATTTCCCAATCTCTTTCCACGTCTTTTTGGCTTTGTTTGTTTTAAACTGTTCACAAACATATTTCATTTGCAGCAGATGCGTGTTTTTAAAGCAGTTGTCATTCACGTCTCTGTCTATTCAGACTCCTGAAGCCCAGTGCAGTTTCTGCCCGCAGATCACACCTGGGAGCACTCAGCCTCCGGGGCAGGTCCCACCAGAGTCCTGGCTGGTTTTCTTTAACGTTTGCTGCAGATGCAGTTGATCTCTGTCATGTCATAAAGAAGCATCTGCTCACTGGTGTCACAGGATTTATAAGAGCTTTTCTAGTCCTTCATCAGGTCATCCATTCTAGGCATAACAAGATGGTAAATTCTGTATTGTCCCAGAAATTTGTTACCATGGCCAGAAAAAGGAAGCAGCCTAGGGCTGCCTGTAGCAGCAGGTCAGTCTACAATGGGAAACATCCAAGGCCTTATGAAAGCTGATGGGAATTTTCTGTCAAACAGGGTTTCATTAATGGTTCAAGCACAAAACCAAAATTAATAGAAATAAAAATGATCATTGCTGTTTCTTAAACTTTCAGTGGTATTTTTCAGGTTCTGAATGTCATTCTGAGAAACCTGTTCCTCTGTGTGATGACAGTATTCACCTGGAAGGTGAGAGACCTGACACCCAAATTGCTCAATAGCCTCAGCTAAGTTCGTAAACACCTGCCTGCTCCTGGCTCCCCAGAGTCTCACCAGGTGTCTCAGTGTGAGGTGAAAACGTGTCAAAAGTCAATATTCCTGGCAAGAACAATGGCTTTGTTCCTCTGTAGCTGCATAAATAGCTGTAATAGCTGGACATGACCAAAAGTAAAGCATAAAATCACACGGGTCAGACTCTAAACAAAAGCTTGTGCATTTGGAACAGAATTCAGTTATTTAGTCAGGCCTTTCAGAGAGATGTTAAAGTTTATAAATTCCCTGCTCTTCGCTTCACAGCTGGACATGTTCCCAGCCCCACACATACATGCACCAGCTACTCAAGACGACAGTGGATGCACAGAAAGGAGGGACAACAAATAATTTAGAAGAAACCCAGCCTTCAAAACTGCAGCACCCTAAAGCAAGCTTAACGCCTTCCCTCCCCTCCACATGAGCCTTACAGACCGATTTTAAATGCTTCCGTGTGTGGAGCCAACATACCACCAAAGTAGGGCCGGAGGTATTTGTTGTAGCCCATGGTGAGGTTCTCAAATCCAGACAGGGATGTCGTGTCCCTGCCGTGCAAGCTGGATCCATGGCCCAGGGAGCTCCTGGGGACACAAACACTGTTACATGCTGGACTGACTGGGCACAGCTGGTGTGCAGCTGCTTCCAGCCTAGGCTCAAACAAGCAAACGAACTGCATAAAACAGTTATTAAAACTAAGTAGATAATTGGAATCACAAGTATTTTCTCACATTGCTGTCTTGGCTAAATAATTAGCACCTGCAAGAGGTGGGAAAATGGCAAATTGCCTCAGCTGGTAGCTACAGGTTGCACACACAGTATCTTAAGAATGTTCTTAAAATATCACAGAAAAATCAAACAAGGTCTGTAGATCACAAGCCTGAACAATAACCCACAATCTCCTCTTCCCACTCCTGCTTGTACAGACTATATAAGGAACATGCATTTCCTTTTTCCTCCCATTTATGACAACCTGAGACAAATCTTACAGCCCAACAGCTCCTCCTGTCTTATCTCTAGTCCCTAAATAAGCTTCATCCCCAGGTGTGAGTGTCAGCTCCTACAGAAGCTGTCAGGAGTAATACTGGAGGAGAAAGGGGGAGAGCTGTGCACTTCACAGGCACCCCCACAGCTCTGGGGGCAGTGCTGCTCCAGCTGCTGGGCACGCTGAGGGTCCAACTCTACATTCCAATGTCAAAATTTCCATTTTGTGGCTCAACATTGAAGGCAGAAGCTGTGTTACGAGGCTGACAGATCTGCACCCTGACACAGACAGGGAGAGGGACAGGTTTGGACTGTAAAAGGTGAGTGTTACAGTGCAGGGTGGCGCCCCCTCACCTGAGGAAAAGTGTAGCCCAGTGAAGGGTTAGGAGTTTGTTCTTGCTTTCAGCAGGAGGAGGTGGGAGGCAGATCTTTTGCTGCTCCCGGTGCCAGGACCCTGCTCTGGGCAGGAAGCAGCCATGGAGTTACTCACAGCTCTCACCAAGGTTTTTCTTCCGTTTCCTTCAAAGCTGGATTAATAGGGTCTTGGAGCTGCAGGATTTAGACTGAACAGGACCTTACAGCAGAACCAGGTTTTGCACAGTACATATGTAAATACTTCCAGAAATTTGGGACTTGTAGGTCCAAGGATGGTAATAACAGAGCTGGGAGCCTTGTGAGAGGCATCTCTGGTAAAAAGCTACAACCTGTGCAGGTTCTGAACAGGAAATCAGGGGTTGCACTGTTAATGGACATGTTGTGGTCTAGGGACCTATGCAGATTGCTCTCTCCCATACCACATCCCTGACTGCACCCTGCCTCCTTTGGGTGGGCTGGATAACTGCAAGCATGGTTTCCTATTGACCCACATTATTTATGTGAAACATCATTCAAATGTTCCCTTTAAAACAAAACAAGCCTTCCACTTACCTTTGGGTTGGAAGGAAAAGACACAGACTGAAGAAGGAAAAATATCTGCAGGACATCTCTGGAGATTGTTTTTGTATTTTCTCTGCTTGTCTGTGAAGAAGAAAAGAAAGACAAAATTTTGTGGCTTAAGAAAAATTATTTTAAGGGAAGGAGACAGGGAATAGAAATGCTGCACAGTCAGAACCACCACAGAGTGGTGTTTAACATTCCCGATATGCAGTGACTCCTGTCCCTTTTCCTGGTTAGTGTCATTTTTCAGCATATTCTATCACTTACCACATAAAAGACCCTGGTGGCAGCTCAGGTCTTGAAATCCTCGACAAATTTTAGCTCCTTTCCTATCAGTACGGGATGGCAATTAGCTAATGTAGAGAATGGCACCACGGAGAGGGATTGATTAAATAGGAAAGCGTGTGGGTAGTTCCCAGAGCAGTCAGACTCTGAAGCCAAGAGAGATCCTGCCCACAGATGGACGTTTCAGCCTCTTTTAGTCCCTGGCTCCCCTGCCCAGCCTCACAGCAGTGCTGTAACTCTGTGCTCCATTGACTGACCCTGGGATAAACCCCTGCTATTAACAGGAACACTGGCAGGCCGCTCAGCCTGAGCACAGCATGAGGTCACTGCACTTCAAAGGGGTTTCGTTGACTTTTCTGGGAGTGAAACTGAGTTTTGGCCGCTGGCCCGGGACTCCTGGGGCTCCTGCTGGCCTTGGGGCAGTGGCAGCTCTGCGCTGTGCTCTGCTCCTCTCTGAGCTCCAGCTCATTCTGGAAACGCTGCTCCAGTCACACACCTTTTTTTTTAGATTTAGCACCTCTCTCATCACACATGGCATTTAGGGCCTCAGCTTCCAACGTGGCTACACCATAATAACCCAAACACCACGAGTTTTCTGCCTGTGTTAGATCCTGCCTGTAGTAACTCCCCACAGCCCGGGGGACACTCTGCCTCGTCAGCCAGATGCCTGGCCCCGGTGCTGTGCCATGGCACAGCAGAGCTCCAGGAAATAACAACTTTGTCCACACAGAGCCAGTAAAACACCCGAATATTCAAGTACTATGAATGCAGGGCAGCCCACTGGAGAAAGGATTTTTTTCAAAACACAATATGCTCTAATACTGGTCCAGCATCTGAGTTTCCAACAAGGCTTTGCTCTTCTAGCTCATTTTCTGAAATGGTACTCAGATGTTTCTAGATGCTCTCAAGTGCTCCTCACTATAATGTGAGGATGCAGGACCAGGGAGAGAATCGTTTACCCACTCACAGCAACATTAGACCAGAATTTTGATTGAAAAGGAGGATTAGTCCAGGTTGTTTAAAAAACTTGTACAAAGAAGTTAATTTTACAGACTTCAGTTAAAGTATAAGACTTCATGAACTTCAGCTGAGGAACCTCTCATGAGCATCCCTCATGAACATCCCATGTTTTGCACAGGATGACTGTAAAAATAATAAATATATCAAAGACTGAGAGGCAGTGAAAAGGAAATCTCTAAGTGCTCCTGTGCAAGAGAATGGTGACACCAGTGCCCAGAGCTGAGTATAACCACAGCATTTTTTCACTGCTCAGTATGTCAATTAATACAATGGCAATTCTGCTGTTATAGGGCAGGAGCTTTCATAAGAGATTACCAGTACTGGGAAGAAATTATAGGTTGTGTATTTATGTTTCTCTGTCCAGTAAAGGCTTTCATTTTAACAGAAAAACATAGCCTTAAACGTTGTTTGGTGACCAAGGGCATAGTCAATACAGCAAGAGGCTGCAGCAAACATACGGCCAAGAAGTCCTCAGTGAACATGTGAGAATTTTTCTCCCAAGCTTCCAGGTAACAGGTGAATGTCAAATAAGCTGTGCTTCTCCCCTGGTAATTCGGGATTACTTTCCTTGGTCCTCTCAGGTGACCATGACAAAGGGAGCTGGTTTTCCCTGCAGCCCCGCGTGGGCAGGCACAGCTGGGGGAGTTCAGCAGTCAGCCCCTGCAGCCCAGCACTCACTACGGGCCCTGGGCCACCCCTGCCGGGGAGAAGCAGCAGGGACTCGCTGACCTCTCCTGGCAGGAAAGAAAGGAGTGATGGACAGGTTCACTTTATTTTGTCTCCACTGTGGCTGAGCACCTGCCTCTGCAGCACCTGCCCAGGATGGGAAAGGACCTGGGGGGCTGAAGGGAGGGAGGGAGAGAGGATGAAAAGAGCTGCCAGGGACGCATTAATTGAAGGTTTGACAACATGCTGACAGAGGAGCACCTAAAGAAAAAATAGGAGATGGGGCCTTGAGGAGCACAGTTCAGACACAATCATCCACCTTACACATCTATTAGTCTGAGTTCCTGCAGGGCAGTGAAACACTCCTCACCGCAGGAAGTTTTGGGGGAAAACCAGCCACGTACTGTTCTGAGCACCTCCAGAGCCCAACCCAACACTTTTATTTTGCTCTTGCAGGCAGTACAGTCAAAGCTGCACTGCAGCTGCATGTCCTCCCATGCCAACTTTCAGTTTTCCTCAATAAACACTCAATATCTACAGTAAGCACAAAGGTATTTCATCTGGATTGGTTTCCACATTACCTTGTTTCTAAAGGCCATTCAGCACCATGTTACTTAGTGCAACGTGGAATTTAAAACAGTAGTAAAACAACCAAGAATTTTTTTTAATTCGGAACTGTCTTTGTTTTAAATAACTCAAGAAATAGCATAAATGTTCCCCACTCCTAAGAACAGAGACATTAAGGCACTCAGAGGTCACGTTTTTTGTCTCTTGAGTGTCATCAGTAACAGACTGTCTGTTAGGATGAACCAGCCTCCTGCAGAACAGGTACCAAGAGCCCCTCACTCAGACCATGCCAAGCTCACACCTCTCCAGGAAATGCTGAGGGCAGCAGCACTGGCAGCCACAGGAAGGCTCTGCAGGGTTCCCCTGCTGCTGCCTGAGCCCAGCACTGCAGCAGAGCAGCAGCAGCAGCAGCAGCATCACCCTCCACATCTGCACTGCCTTATTTCCCTCCCCATTCTCCACACTCCATTCGGATCCATGGCCCCAGACCCTGGGCCCCTTCCCTGCCGGGGTGTGGGGCTTGGCCGGAGGCAGGCACTGCTCTGCCAAGCACCAGCTTTATTTCAGCTAATCCTTCACACAAGTGACCATCAATAACTGCTAACCTACTTCCTAAAAGACACAGATCAATTGACAGAGTATTATAACCCCTTAAAATATTAATGCCCTATCAGGGAGACAATTGCACTGGGCCTAGGGACTCCTCCACTATTAGAAATTACACCCCAGCCTTAAATAAATTAACTCAATAAGTGTCTTACCATGAATACAAATTCCCACTTAGGGCTTGCAAATAAAATGATTTAGAGTTGTTCTTTGAGGAAAGATGAGGTGTTTAAACTTGCAAAAGTGCAAGGGCTGCCATATTCATTAGTCTTTTGTTTTAAATGAACTGCTTTGTTTTAAACTCAAGGCATCCCTTTTGGAAAGGAGAGGGAAGAATCTGGAAAATTGTTACATTTTCTTACTCTGGGCTGCACAGTTTCAGTTCTGCAGAGATGCAGATGTCTGCTCCAAACTCCAAACCCTAAAGGCAGCTCAGGGCCAGACCAGCTCTGCCCCAGGGGCACCCAGTGCTGCCGGCAGCGCGTCCCTGCAGCACAGGACATGAGGAGGAGCAGGCTGGTGCCACTGGCCAGCAGTGCTGTGCTGCTGCCTTGAGAAATTTTATCTGGATCCCTGAGGCTGAGGGAGCCATTCTGCCTTGCCCCGAGTCAAATTTTTTCTCAGAAGTGGATGCAATGCTTCTGGTTTTCACTTTTCTGGCTGTGCATACAAACAGTTCAGAACTGCAAGATACACACGAAGGACACAATTCGAGATTAAAAAAGAGCCACACTGATTCCACTTGTCTGAAACAGAAAGGTTTGTAGAAGAGACCATGGATTCAGCTTACTTCTTTTGCCCCAGACAGAGGAAAACTCCATCAAAAACCACAGAGACCCTTAACCACAGAGAATTTTACAAGTGGCTCAAGGAGCTTGCCCGGGCAGCAGCAGCCCCCTCCTCCTCCACACCTTCTCTTTGCTGCCCTGGGTTTGCACATGTACCAGCTGCATGCCCACGGGTTGTACCAGTGAGCTCCTGAGCTGTTGTGGCACAAACCCTCCCACAGGAATGCTGCTCATCTGCTGCAATTTTACCTACAGCATCCAAATTCCCTTCTGAGTTCCCTGAGGGCAGGGAGAAATTTAATGCAGGCCTCAAGAGTGAGAAATTGAGACAAAAAGAGAGTGTGGACAGGGAGAGGGGGTGCAGCCTGCTTGGAAGCAAGGGAGACACAAGCAGTGGCAAGAGCAGCTCTCTCTCTCTCCTCATTACTGGCCCCCACATCCCCAGGACTGAGAACCCACTGTGGTGCCTGAACGACCAGGGGAGCTTTGGGCACCCACCAGCACCTGTGGGCACCATTTCCCAAACCCTGGAGCAGAACCCTCCCAGCTGCCTGAGTTTCCCCACAGGCCTCACATTCACAGTGCCATGCAGCCAGCAGCCCTGAGCTGGCCCCACGTGCCAGTGGCCAACGCTCAGCCCCGGGCAGCCCACACAGCCACCAGCAGCCAGCAGCACAGGGCTGTGTCACCTTCAGGGCCACCGAGCTCCACAGGCGATGGGAAGAGGAATCTGTGCGCTGAGTGCCAAAGCCAGGTGCAAAAGGCAGGCCTGGAGCAGTGCCTGTGCCAGCCCTGAGCAGCAGCAGCTCGCAGCTCTGCGGGACTGCAGCAGGGGAGCACCCGTCTGTCCCAGCCCTGCCGCCACCCCTGCCCTGCACCTCGGGGTCCCTGCTCGGCCCCGCCCGCTGCAGCCGGGGCTGATCCTCGCTGGGCTGGCCATTCCGGGAGAGAGGATTCCTTCCTTAGCGGGCTGCTCCGTGGGCTAGCACAGGGCCACAGAGGGAGGAACACTCATCAGCCCTGATCTGCCTTTACAGCTTGCCTGCTGCTTTGGTTCTGCCTCCCGAGGGCAAAATTAATTGCTGGGCTAGAAAATGCAGATAAATCAATCCGTTCATAGCACATTTTCTTTCTGTAACTCTGCACTGGGCTCCTGGCAGCTTCAAAAAGCAGTAACACCCACTCCGGGAGAGGTGAGGGTGGGGCTCTTACCCGCAGAAAGGAGCACAGGCAGGGCAAGGTGGGGCTCAGCACCTGCAGTGACCTGGAGCCAATGCCATCCCAGCAGCGCTACTGCCCCACTTCAGCCTTTAAGGTCACTGCCAAGCCAGACCATTGCATAACTTATCTTTCTAGACTTTCCAAAATAAATGCCTGAAAGACATGCTAGAAAGAGGAGGTAGAAAACTGACATTCTGTAAAAAGAAATGCTGTTTTATACTGTAGACTTATTTACTGCAAACTCTGTGACTTGACAACGGTGTCTACAGCAACAGAGAAAATAAACCACTCAGTCGTTACCAGTATGCTTTATTTGGGTGAAACGATAAAGCAAACACAAAACTCAAACCAGACTTAGACTGCACAGGAACCACTATTAATCTGTGCTTTCCCACCCATGGCCCTGGTCCCAGGCTGCAGTGCTGCCGAGCCATCACCATCGACTGAGGCCTTTGTCAGGGAACATGTAAATCCAGGTAGTGGCCCTTCCCTTCCCTTCCCTTCCCTTCCCTTCCCTTCCCTTCCCTTCCCTTCCCTTCCCTTCCCTTCCCTTCTTTATCTGTCTGCACATCAGCACCCAGTGTTCATGCTTTTCAACTCCACTTTAAAGACAAATAATACAATTTAAATGTAAAAAGAGGTGCTTGTAACCTCTTGTCAGATACAGGAATGAGTTTGGGAACCGAAAATTAATTGGACACTCAGTTTTAAGTGCACAGCATTCTGTTATTACCTCAGATAAATGCACCATTGTGGGTTTATCTTTGGCCAAAGCTCTTACCTGATGTGATGTCATTCCTTCTTGTTCCTTAATTTGTTAAATAAATATTTCATCCATACAAGTGACTTCGGCTGTCAAAAGTTGGGCAGATATTTTAACTACACCAGATTAGGATCTATTGTAAATAATTGTGTACTTTTATGTTAATAGGATGAAATACACTCAGAGACAGCAGATCAGATCAAGATGTACTCATTAAATGAGTTGCAATAAGTACTAGTTCCTAGTTTGCATGTTCAAGAGACAGAAAGTTATCTCTAATGGTAGTGCCTGGTATTCGGAACTGTTCTGAACATCATAAACATCAAAGAACCTTCATTAAAAGTCTTTCTTTTAGTTCAATTTTCCCCCAAAGGACCTAGGCCTATATTGCTCTATCAAGAGAGGGGTGAGGAATATATTTAAGGAAAAAAAATCCCAAACACTTTAAATTAATCCATGATTGTTTTGTGCTTCTCTGCAAATGAGAGGGCACTGGCCAGAGGGGTCCATCCCAGGGGCACAGCAGAATCTCCCCTGGAGCAGCCACAGTGCCTCAGGAGGTGAGGATGGAGCAGGGACCCGCAGAGCTCTCAGCATCTCTCCAAACACTGCAGCAATTGGAGCCAGTTCAAAACCTTCTGGGCGCTCATTTTGCCCTGCACAGTCACAGGGAGCTGACACAGACGCACCCCAGGGTTTTGCTGCTGAGGTGGCTGGATGTTGATTATAGGACAACACTTCCTATTATTATTTTCACCATTTGAGAATAATAATTCTTGCTGAGGAGCTCTGGCCAGTGGAAGACCGTGGCTTCATGTTATTCCCGTGGGCTAAGCGCAGGAGTGAAAGAGAGCAGATAAATGTCTCACCTGCAGCTCTTGTCCTCTCTGTTCCAGGTGAGCCCCGGTCCCGCGGCGCTTCCCCAGGAGCCCCGGCACTGCAGGCGTGGGAGCTGCTCCTCGGCAGAGCCCCTCAGGCACAGCTCTGGCAGCTGCCAGCTGTATGTCTGCTATCTCCACCAGGAAGGACCTCTTGGAAAAGCTTCCTCAAATCAGCACTCACGCAAAATTCATGTCCAAGGAGCAAGCCTTTCCTGCTTTTGGATGAAACAAAATGAGGTTCCCCTGGGTTTATCTTTCTAAACTTATCGAACAGTGGGGGTAGGTTTGCCAGCAGGAAGACAACTCTCATTACGTGGCACGGGTTGAGGCTTGGTAGCCTTAAAAATGCCTCAACAAAAGGCAATGCAGTACAGAAACATATTTTGTGTTTAAAAATAGTCTCAACTGTTGTTAAAAGGGATTAAGCAATGTTTTTTTCCTGTATCAGCAAATGGAGCAGTGCAGACAAAATGAAAGGGTAACTCTGGGAATGAGGAAATACTGTTTTATCTAATTTACTGCAGCCTGAGGTGAAACATTAACTCAGCTTTGAGTTCTGATTGGGTGCAAATAGCCTGAACAAAAACACTGCAGCACTTGCTTTTGAGGGCATGAACTCAGAGGCCTTCAAAGCTGTGAATGGTATCACAAAACACACCTTTCCTTTTACTGAAGAATTCACTGAAAGGTTTACCTTTGGAGTAGATTCTTTTGACCACTGTGGAAATAAGGGGGAGGAAGGAATTTTATTACAGAAGTTTCCCAAAAAACTGAAAATATTTCAAAGGGATAAAACCAAATCACTGCAGACTTAGCTTCGTGTTTGCATCTCAAAGGATAGAAAAGGTCTTCCCATCATTTCCACAGCTGAGTGGGTCCTACTGCAGGGACCCCTCCTCTCTGTGGGTGAGGGGCTCGAGTCAGCCCCCTACAGCCTCTGGGCTGGAGCCAGATTGATGCTCCCTGGGCACCTGGGATAGAGCAGGTTTCAGGCCACTCCTTCTCGGGGTCATCCTTGATCTGTGTCAGAGACATAAACCTGTCTGCCTGGGAATGCACACACCAAACCAAAAGGGAATTCATACAAACAGAGGACAAGATTTGACATTTTCTCACACGATTATTTAATGCTTGTTACAGTATAAAGCACCTCCAGACCTGGCACAAATAACCAAAAATCATTGAAACACTTGTGAGCTGATGGAGATGCTTGGGTATGAGACTGATAATTATCTGACAGAGAGAAAATGTCTGGTGTCCTTAAAGGCCCTGTAGCCTATTTGTTGCTACATCCACAGTCATGCTAGATCATCACACACCCCTGAAGAAGCCAGATGGCACCTGGAAAAGTACTGACCACTGTGTCCCCAGCATGGAGGCCAGCAGTGCCCTGGCAGAGCCTCGGTGCAATTATCACAGGGAATTTGTGTATGCCAGGACCCTTTCTCTGCCTTCCAGTGAACTGGGAGGTTGGCACAAGAAGGGATAAAGCTGGTGTGCAGTTTTGGCCTTGCTATCAGACAGAAGGAATAGCTCATACAGTTATTTATAGTTTACTTCCGTGCCACGTGCAGGCAGTCAGCACTCACAAAACAACGGCTGAGGGGAGAAGCTGCACCTCCTAAAACTGCTGTGCAGGTTTGGTTCCAGCCTGGCCACCCTGGTGAGCTGTGCTCGTGTCCAGAGCTGCTGGGCTGCGTCACACGCCGGAATGACAAGGGACAGCAGCGTCCCCAGCCGCCCCGGGGCTCAGATGCCACCGTGGCTGGGCCAGCTGGGGCTCTGCCAGGCTCAGCCACTGAATGTGCTTTGGGGAAACTGAGGGCTACCTTGGGAAGACTGCACTCCTCCCTGCCATGTCTCAAAGAGCACAATCTTGAGACACACACCAGAGGCCATGTCACATTTGGGAAAATGTGAGTCTAATAAAGATTAATGCAATGGGACTTACCATCACGTTTTTTCTAGTTGCATTTGATTAAATTTTGAGCAGTGCTGAGCAAACCCACAGCCTTTTGTTTTCCATTTGCCAGGCAGGGACTCTCCAGGGCATAACCAGCACCTGCTCTAGAGGAGCAAACCATTTTCACTGGAGACTCCTGTCCCAGCACTCCAAACTTTTTGATCCTTGAATATGCTGTAACAGCCTGTATAGCCTGTGACTGCAGAACCTGCAGGATGTGTGACATTATCCTCATCTTCCACACATCCATGTAGATCCACGTAGATCCACGTGCATCCACACGCATCCACAAACAACCATGCACATCCATAGCTTCCACCCATGATGACAACACTGGCTGTTCTGCCCAGCTCCATGCAGGGAGTAGGGAGCACTCGGAGGTGCCCCAGCCATGGGATGGGTACAGCCTATTCCCCACGGAAGCCTCAGACCATTGGCTTGTCCCCATGCCAGTACCCCAATATCTGAGTGCCAGCTGTCCCCTGGGTTAATTCTCAGCTCTGCACACGTGCTGGGTAGAAGCTGAGGGCTTGAGAGCTGCAGTGCTGCCACTCCTTGGGAACAAGGAAGAAACCTGCAGAGCAAGGGCCCAGGTGCCCACAGAGCAGGACACAGAATACCTGGAAAGCACACCCACAGAAGACCAGCCAAACACTACTATTGCCCCTTCTTTGCCAAGCACTAAAAAAACTCCAAAAAGTCCAGCACGGAGAACAGGTTTGACCAGCTTTGTCACATTTTTGTGTTCTCTCTGCTAACACAGAGCCAGGCAGGGTTTTGTCTGTCCTTTCCAGAGGGTGTCAGTGCCATGAGACATCTCTGGCTCTTCCCCCAGGACAGCTCCAGCCCACTGCTGTCAACTTTCTCCAAAGCCCTACAAGAAGGCATCTCCTCACTCCATGAACTTTTTCTCAGAGGAAAGGCATAGCTGATGTACAGAGACTCATCCAGACTGTGAAACACTACCTTAGTTCCCAGCTGGCAAAGTTCCCTTCCCAGTCCTCTGGCCCCCCTCAGCTCCAGCGGGAGCAGACAGCTCCTCCGGGCCCTGTGGGGCTCTGGGGACACAGGAGCTGGCCAGGGGCTCCCACAGTGTCAGCACAGAGCTACCCCAGGTACTGCAGATCCATACCAAACCCAGAGGAAAGCTGCAGTAAAGGAAAAGAACGCCTTTGAACATGATTTTTACTGTATCTAAAATTACCTGCAGGTCTCTGCAATGTCACGTCCATTTCTGCAATGTTGTCTTTGGGCTCTGCTGAGCAGGGCTTCTCAAGCCCTGGAATATCCTCTTCACAGGCTGGAATGTGATTTCTGTTCCAAAAGGGAATTTTTAAGTTCTGATATTCTGCATTTGGACTTCAAAGCTGCTGAAATCTACACCATATATTCCCATTTTTTATTTATGACATGCACTAAATATTCACTGCTAGAATAGGACAGTAATTAAAACCTTGGATATATGTTAATTTTATTCCATTGGTGAAATCACTACAAAGTATTGCTGAGGTAGAAATCTCTTACCTTCCTTGCATTTCAAAGCTATCTCGTTTGTGCGTGCACAGCTCCTTCATTTGAATACCAAAGGAACTAAAAGCAATTCAGTAAATTGTTTGTAGCAGATGTTCTTCAAGATTTAAGCATTACCATATCACAGCTAAGTGCAAAGTAAAATAAGGCAAATAAAGTGAGATAAATTTTTGAAAGTCTGAAACAAAAATCGAGAACAATTTAGAAGTATATTTGCAACTCAGTTTCTCATACACACACAAGGGATTTTCCAAAAGGTTTTACTCATTATCAGTTACAGCACGGACAGTGTGCCTCCCACCAGTGCAATGCTCACCCACCACAATGGGTATTATTTTTCTTACTTATAACTCATTGGTGACAAATGCTTTTCCGTAGCAGCTTATGTTGTGTTACGTTAGGGGGCACCCGGGAGGAGAAGCAACAACACTGACTCTCAGCGCAGAAGCAGATGAAGAGAGATTTATTTTTCGGGAGCCCCTTTATATAGGAAGATTCAAAAGCTCCCGCCTTGCCTCCTGAGTGGCTCGGGTTATAGCCTGGGCACTTCCTTGGCCCGTGACGCATGCTGTATCCCACTGGTAGAGGTGTTTGACAGACAGCTCAACCAGGGGCAAGAGATACAGACAAGCTGTATACTGCAACACCTCTTCCTTTTCCTTTTATTAGAAATGCAGAATGGTTCTCTGTGACTCCATTGGCAAGGGCCCTTTGCAGAGGGAGTGGCATGAAACAGCATAGGTCTCATTTGATTGATGCTTTCTGTCTAATTTAACAAACTTGGTTTTCCTCAGTTAAGGATGCGTCCATTTGTCATTGGAGCTGCAGCACTGATGTTCAGAAACTGCTTAGGCAAAACCCAACAGCTTTTCAGGTCAGCAAACCACAGGTTTAGATGCGTATAAGTTACAATTTACAACTTAACTCTACGAGGTAAAAAACAATTTAANTTTACAACTTAACTCTACGAGGTAAAAAACAATTTAACCATTATAACTATTACAAACTTAAAC
>WEKY01014056.1:3562-77264 GCA_013390045.1 Picathartes gymnocephalus
TTCTTTTGTTTTTTTTCCCCTCCCTGGACTTCTTCTGTTTCCTTTTCAATGTTATCTTAAGCTTTCAGGTTCCCTTTCCTAACCATCTTCTTGGAAAATGGGCTGTTGTTTCTAAGACATCTCCCCAATGATCAGTGGTTTAGAAATGTTTGTTTTTCAAATACCTTAATTGTATGGTCTACCCAGCAGTGATCAGCACCAAAAATTATATTTCAGAGCTAAACACAACCAGATGGAGAGAGAACAGCCAGCCATTTGAAAAAGCCTAAAAACTCTTTCTCAGCTCCCAATGTGGTTTGATTGATCACTGGTTAATTTCATAATGATTTCTATTTCAGATGGGTGAAAATAATCTGGGGTTATATTTATCTATCAGAAGAAAGAACCAGGCTTTCAAACACGACTCAAGACATATCAGTATCAGACAGGCTGGTACCAATGCAGCTACTCCTTGCTTCAGGGAAACATAAAACCCTTTTCAGAGTCAAAGTTTTTCTTCGTAAAACACACACATTAGCACTCACTTGTCCTATTTGAAGACAGAGATTCCTTGCACCTTGCTTTTGCTCTCAGGTGGCTTGAATTACTTGCTTTTTTAATTCAGAGGGAAATGGAACTGAATAAAATATCATAGAAATATTAATTATATTGAGGAGATACATTCCGTGCCACTTACTGTATTCACATGGACTCTATATTGAAATATATACACCCTGGACAGCGCCAGATTCATCCCCAGAAATCCTTTTACTGGCATGGGTGAGTTTGTTCTTTTCTCTTGAAGACCTTCTGAAGGACAATTTACGTCCCACTTCACTCAAATAAGTGGAGTTCCACTTCATTGTCGGTTTTCCTGTAAAGTCCTTCAATGATTCAACAAGCTGATGGAGGACAGGTGGTTGAAGTGCTCCTGCAGTGGTCCAAAATTGTCCATATTCTCTGTGGTTGAGAGTGGGACATGTCTTCTAGAAGGCAGGGCTGACAGCAGGAAATAACCTTGATGATCTGATACCAGTCCCTTCTGCTCTGGACAGTCCAAGGCATTTGCTCACTGTTGCAGTCTAGAAGAGAAAGAAGCTTCAGGGACCAATATCTTGATCAGGAGTCAAAAAAACCCTCACTCTGTTGAAACAGATGCATCAAGAGGAAGTCAGGAGAGGGGATGAAGGGCAACGAAAGTCACTGTGATTATAGGTCCTTGCATATATTTGGAGAGGAGCCTCATCTGCATCCCCATTTGCCATCAAAACAGGATAATTCCATGCCCTGAACTTGGAGAAATCACTCAACTCTTGAAAGCTCCCTGGGCTGAACCTCAAAGTGGGCTTGTGAAAAGCCTTCAAAACTGTATCTTTTCCATAACCTTCTGGGACTAAAATGGGTTGGGTTAGTTGAATGAACAGGCCAAAGAATTAAATTGCAACTGCAGAGTAGTTTAAAGACAAATAATTGTTTTCATTTCCCCTATCTATAAAGAGAAGCCATGTCCAACAAGCACTGGAGGATTTGTGTAGGCTTTATAGATTTGCTTAGCAAGGCAGTACAGAGAATTTTTTTTAATACTGCTTTTTCTGTTCAGCCCATTAAGATATCTAGAAAAGCACAGGGTATTGTTCTGAGCATCTTTATACTAGTTTGATACTCCTAGTGTTTCCCAGCTGGTGCCAATGACACCTGGTGCAAGCAAGACCTCACTCAGACAGTTGACTTTACATGTGTTGCCTGAGAGAAGATAGGCACGCCGTACTTCAAAAAAACTAAAGTAAATAAACCAACTGCTATGAAGTTCCCTCAAGCAGGAGCCCTATTCAAGGCTCACGTGTAAAGGAACAACGGTAGAAGTAAAATAGGCCCCCAGATACAAAGCCAACAGCCTGCAGGGTTTCTTACCAGAAACTGACCTTCAGAAAGTGTCTGCAGCTGTTGGACAGTTTCTGACACCCTCACCTCAAAGGCAGTTCTTGCCTGAACAACAGCAGCCCATGTTACTGAGGAAGGAAAAGTCTGGTATCTCTTCATGGACACATTTGACTGAGAAGGGGGATTGGCAAGATGTAAACAGGTGAGTAGAAGGATAGAGGAGAAGAGGGCTCAACCCCTCCCACACAAACTCCATGAGCCTCACTGATTTAAATGTAAAGAGCAGACTGTGGGGTGAGTGGATTGGACTAGTCATAAAAGGATGTGGGAGTGAGCGGGGTGAGGCTGAGGGTGATTTTACTCCTCACAGAAGGGTTAGAGTAGCACAAGGCAGATTAAGCGCACTTGATAGGAGATAACATCCACAAGAAGTGTATGACAGCAGAGAAGGAAAGAAGGAAAACAATATGTTGGCAAGTTGTAGATCAGTTATCTTGAGATTTAAGAAAATTACTGGCATGTTTCCTAGGTATCAAAGACCACTACATTTTGTCTGTCACTTGTTTTACTGGGCCATCATTGTACCTGTCTTCATTTTTTGACAAATTTTCATTGTTTTTTATGCCTCTGTATTATATTAAGTGTAGAGGAATATAACAACTTTCTCCCTGGTTGCTGCAAATTACTGAATGAGAGAGAAAGTCTACAGTCCAATGGAGAGACAGTATTCTTAATCAAAACTCTGCTGAGAGAAATAGTTGAAATAGGCTGGTGCACTACTCCTGTGTAGCAAGGCTCACTCAGGTCTCAAAAGGTTTGACAAACACAATTAGAGAATAAAAAACCTTTCCTGTTCCATCACCAAACAAAATATTGTTGAAGAAAAACGCACTTTATTTTGTACTGAAATATTGTTTTTGAGAAAAAAATCGCAAAATTAATTCCAGTTCAAAGAAAATTATTAGGCTTCATTTTGAAGTAATTCAACACTTTTAAAATCTTCTATGAAGCTTTTATCTTTAAAAATATCAACTTTAATATAAAATATCATTTCAAAGCAAGAAATAAAATATATTTATTTAAGAATATCAAACGAAAATTTTTCATTAATATACATAATATTACCACTTCCTTCGACTGAAATGATTGCCCAAATGAAAACCAAATTTACATATATCTTACACTGCCCTTGCAAACTTTAAGCCTCAATGAAATGTTTTTTGCATCATAATTTACATCGTTCTGCCGAAGAAAGCAAGAGCAGTGATGCTGTTTGGGTAGAAAGCCCATCCCTAGAGTCACAACTTTACTTCTAATTAACACTCCTTCCTGTGCTGTTATAACATCTATTGAATTGTTTCTTTCACTAACATGTTCATAAATTAGAGTGACTTTAATGTTCCTTTCCAGCCTACCTCCCTACCCAAATTCAGGATCAATTCCAGCTGTTTTATCCCTGCAGATGTTTCTCTAATTTGTTCTTAAAGACCTCCAGTAACCCTCCCAGGGGAACAACACCCCAGGCAATGCACTGGAGTAATTCACTGCCTTCTGCTTAGAAAGCTTTTTACCCTGATTCCTATCTGGGATCCTCTCCTGTTGTTTAAACCATGACTTTGACTTGCCATAAGCCTGAAGAAACCAAGTATCCATTTCCTTTCTGTAGCATCCTTTTACACACCTACAATCTAGGATAAACAAAGTCTCCTTTTCTAGAAGTGACCTTATCACTCACCTCTCAATTTCCTCTGGTTGATCTGCATCTTGTTTGGCATCAGAGGTCTAAAGCTGCCCTCAGGACTTTGGAAGAGCCTCCAGCTAGGGCTTTATCAACACTGAACTCCGGGAAAGGATTACTGCACGAATTCTGCAGGCGACACTTGTGTTTATACATCCCCCACACTGTTTGTCTTCTTTGCAATATTAAGACACTGTTGACTCATGCTCAGATCATGCTCTAGTGCAATCCCAGATCCTCACTACACAGAGACAACTACTCATCCCATATCTGGGAAAATTATAATTGCTGCCTAAGGAACGAGTATCTATAATCATTCCTACTGAAGATCACCTTATTTTTTTCAGATTATTTCTCCAATTTGCTATAATCATACTAAACAGTTCTCCTGCCTTCTAGCATCTCCAGTTACTCCCAGGTTGGTGTCATCTGCAAATTTAATACCAAAAGTCCATAATTCAGTCATTAATGAAAACATTGGATAGCACAGGAAACACAAACAAATCCCTGTAGAACTTTATTCCTATATCCTTCAATTTTGTCAGTGAACAATTGATAACTACTCTCTGAGTACAATTTTCCCACATGTTCAATCACTTGCCAACTATGACCTTTTCAGAATCACCACTTTTCAGAAAACGGTCCTCTTTACTGAGAGTATCTCCAAAATTATTTGTTTGTTCCCATGTATGTACTTATTTTAAATAGGTTTTGTTTATCAAGCATCTTGATCCTTTTAATCAGAGTCTCTCTTCACTTTAGAGAGAGAGAAAAAATTTGTTGCAGTAACTCATGAGAGGCTGAAATACTGGTTTTGTTCTCAAACAAGTAAAAATTAGGCTAAGATTCTGATTTTTTACCTCTTTTCCATTGCTTCCTAGCACGGCAGGAATGTTTGTGTGTGGGAGGATTTTTCAGAGCTTTTAAAAAATAAAAATAAAAATATAAGTGGATACTCCTGCTAGTTCTTTGCAGTTTTATTTCATCAAGCTATTGGATAACACTGGGAAAAGATTTTATTTCCTCATAGCCTCATCTAACTTCTCCAGAAAACTCTAATTTGTAAAAGTGCCTTAATTCACAATTTTTTTTTTTTTATACAGCAGTTTAATCAACTCCAATTTAGTGCAGAATTTATTGGAATGAGACAGAGCAACTTGCTTTTGAAATGAGGATATTGGGAAAGATAAAGTCCTTTAAAGTCTGTTATCTTTTCACCATGGCATTTCAAAACAAAATGAGTGATCTCATCAGAGAATGAAATTGTCTTGGTTCTATGTAGCCCATTTCTATTAAACTATTTTGACTGACAGTAAGCACAATTGTTCTCTAATTTTTAATTATTTGACTCCTGTTTTTGTGGTTTTGGCTTTTTTTCTTTCGGTTTTTATTTTTGACTAAGACTGGTGTCAAGCTAACTGGCTTACTATTAGTGGCGTCATCTTTCTTGGCCATTTGCATATTGGCACAAAATTAGCTTCTATGATCTACTGGAATTTACTGGGTAGACCAAGATTTATTCAAAACTAAGATAAGTTCGCTAGAGAGATCTTCAGACAACCTTTTTAGGACTCTTGGGTGCAAGTTATCCAGGCCTACTGATTTCAAAATGTTTATGCCTTACTGAAGTTGTTTAAAACCATACTTAGTTACTAATGGACTGGGGTCTGAGTTCACAATTCTCATGTTGTAAGAGTGCAACATCCCACTTCTTTCTAAATGTAGCAACGTTTATTAAAAAATGTTTGATTTTTCCACATTGTTGATTGCAAGAATTTTACTACTCTAATCCAGCCATGGACCTCTATCACTGTGATGAACCAGGTGTGATGTCATGAAATCTCTACAGTTCTCATAGGAAATCATAGGAAAAGAAGAAAAAAATATTTGCTGTTTTGTTCAATAAGCATAATTTTTGTCTATTGGGTGCCATTTTCTTATCTCCATTGCCACTTGTTCTTTCATAAAAGGAGAAAGCTGTTGGATTTACACAGTGTGAATACACCACCTACCTAGAAGGGACTTTTTCTACTCAGCCAAGATGTAATAGAGAGCATTATGGTGCTACTGCTGCCTGCAAGTGCCTTTTTTAAATAGATACATATGATCAGTCATATCCAAGATCCAGATAATTTTGGGATATAGTGGTTACTGTAGGGACCAAATTTCTTCTCTCTTCTGCCAACTTGACCTCATAAAGACACGCAACTCCCTTCCATCTTTCAACAACTGAACTGCTGGGACAAATGTTTTTGTGGACAGATGTCTCTTGCCATGTTGTAAGATACAGATCAAAGAAAATCTTCTCACAGAGACTGTTCTATGTTTATTTGTGTTTTCCTCTCTGACCATTTTAATCCAAACCAAAAACCTGAGGGAAAAAAAGTACAATATGCTGAGGAAAACCAAAAAGTAGAGACACTAAGCTGGTCTCCATGTGTTGAGGGCCTCGGACAAATCTGATGGTGTAACAATTCAGTGATGGAGACTAAATAAAATAACCCAGTCATGTAACCAGATTAAATGTGATCTGCTGATGAATTTGCACAGTCAGACTAGCTCATGTAAAATCAGTAACATCTGTCCATGGCCATAGCAAACATGAAAGAGGTATGTGTAACTCTTTGGTAAAACCATGCAGGGAAAAGTGCATGTCCAGACAGCATTCACTAATTTTACACATTCCTTAGTCTTGGCAGATGCTTTACTCCCAGTTACTGTCACCCAGAATGCAAAAAAAAAGTTACAGTAGATCATAAGGCTTTCTAGGAGCCTGATGTTACTGAAAGTAGATCAGAATAAAATGTCTTGTATTCTTCTGTGTCTTGCTTATCCCTATTACTCTAGTATGCTCAGGGTATTCCTCTGTCTCAGGAATGCTTTTTTAGGGCAAACTGCCAGGTGTTTTGTGCTACCTGGGCCCTACAGATAAGGCTGGAGGTTTAGTCCAAGAATTGTTATTCTCCATGGGGAAAGGAGGGGGTCTCTCTGGGTTTGGACTTCACATTAAAGCTGCTGCTGAAGGCTCACCTGGCATTGTTCAGCCAGACACAGTGTTTTTGCAGGTGCAGAGCACGGAGCCCTGAAGGTGGAAGGATAAACAGTAATGGCTTTAAGCAGGGAAGTTGCTGCTTCACAGGGTTGAAAGGGTTAAACTAAGCAAATTCCCACGGGGAGGAGGGAAAGAAAAAGGAAGCTGCACGCAGTGAAAGTTTCTCTTGGTGTTTTATACATGAATAATGTGTTCCCCAGGGTTTAGCTCCTGGGTTCAGAGAAGGATGTTATCTTGTCTAGACACACAATCTGAACATCCCCAAAGAGTTGGCGCCTGAATCTCACAGGAGTCAATGTTTACCCCCTCTCCTCTGACTCCCATGGGATGCATCCAAAAGATTTCTATTTCAGAAGCACCTGCAGGTAGATGAGAGGAGAAAGGGGAGATGGGAACAAGAATTTAGTCTACTTTCTATTGGTGTCATTGCTTTCTAATGTAAGTAATATCTGAACTCCTGGCTCTCTGCATGCAGGAACTGTGAAGTTGTAGTGGCCTCACAGGTGACTAATAAAAGGAAACGTAAAAGGAAAGCAGATGCCCTCTAGGTAGCCTGGTGAGAGCTGCATATGTGATCAGTTTATGTTTTAGGTGAGCTTGTGACAATGGAAAGAGTCCCTGGTGCAGTGGGGATCGCAGGGTCCAAGGACTTTAACACTGGCCTTTGTTTTACCACTAGCATCCTGTGTCTGTCCAGAGGACTATTACTCCGGTTTTAGTGGATATTCAGTCCTCCTTTGTCACACCACCATCAAGTCTTTTTTACAGATAATTGCAAAAGGTTGATTTGATACTTGAAGTAGAATTCTGATGAAATCAGCTAGGACCATGAAAGGTATCTTTGTATGTATATCTTTCTACACCATGTTTCACCTCAAAAGCTGCACATAGGTAAAATCCTTTAAAACTATGAGAAAAAATCTGCAGAAGACAAAAGGCTAAAATAAGGTATGGAGTCTTCAACCATTGCATCAAAAGTTACCTGAGCATAAGGGAGCACCAGACATAAGTCATTCATGACTGGCTAAATAGAAGGAAATCTCAGTGATTAGTTTTAGGGTATCCTGTGACTTCACAGACCAGAGCATGATGCTCTGTGGTCTTCACGTGACTCATGTAGACAATTGCTCTCTCATTCTTCCCCTTGCTCTGCCTCAGTTTCCTAAAATGGGCATGATAACACTTCCTTGCCTTTTTCTTGATTTGCTGCCAGATACACAGACTTTCAAAAAAGATCAACAAAAAAGGCCAAAGTCTTTTCTTGAAAGAAAAACAAGTCAAATAAATTCTCTGTGTTCATCTAATGGAACTACATCAGAAAAGTCAAAAAGGACTTTTTGATACTGGCCTCAGAATAAAGTTCCAGTCAATGTGACAGAATGATGGAACAGGAATATAAAAAAGCAATAAACTCAAGTGAAAGGCATGGTACAACAGAGTTAGAATGCAATGAGTAAATCTTAGGAGTAAGGAACCAAGGAGATGTCAGAGATGTCACAGAGATGTCTCACTACAGAGATGTCAGCTGAGTAAGAACCTGAAGAATAATGCTCTAAGATATGATGGGGAAATGGCATCATGCTTAGAGGGTTCAGGAGGTCTCACTCCCTCTGATATTAATACAACTTGGCTACCTAAATATACCTCTAAAAATCTGGGTCATCATGTGTACGATTTCTGCATCCCCCTGATAACCAGGCAATTTATAAACCAGGTACTTGTGCAGCGGCCACTGCTTTTAGCAGAAAAACCAACCAAAAAGTCTTTTCCATGTGATTGTAACTCATCATCCCCAAAGTCTTTTCACAACAATGACTAAAAAAAACGATCTGCATGCACATGGCCTGGACTTTGTTACACATAACTTCCTACCAGTGATGCTGTAAAATGAATTAGTGAGCTCAGCACAGCTCTCCCTGAGCAGGTGTCCACATCAGAAGAAGCACCATTAGGATAAAATGACCTTAGGGGCAGCTAGAAAGAGACCTGAAAAAGAAATTTTCTCTTTTTATTTTTTTTTCTCTTTTGTTTTTTGCTTCCTTTTTGACAGTGAAAACAGGCCTAAATTTTTCACCTCTAAGCTCACAGGAAGATCAAGTCTGACCTTCCATGATTTTTCTCACATTTTAGGTAACCCTAAGTTGTTCAACCTCCATTACAAATACAGAGACTATAGTTCTTTAGCAGTGTTCTCTCCATTTGGTTAAAACCAACAGTATTTAAACATTCCTGTCAAGTGGTCTTTTAGTCCTGAAGAAACCAGCTCTTCAGGGAGAAGGGCAATCACAAAGTTGATCTTCTGGAAGAACTGTATGTAGCCTCCTGAACCAGCATAAGTGTTGTGTTCTGCTTTAGAGTAGATCTTTTCTCTTGTATCTAAAATATGTATAATCTTCTATGTAACCCTGCATATATATCTGTGACTCTTTACCATTTATCCCTAAGTCTGTTGACTTTTGTTCTTTTATCCCTTTTTCCCTTTTTTTTCTCTCTTTTTCTCTTCCTTTTCTTCTTTCTTTTCTTCTTTCCTTTTTCTTCTTAGAGTTGTAGGCTCCCTTTAAAAACATTGTTTTCAGTAACAGGGGTACACCAATTTTCTCCAGTCCTACATCTTTCACCTTCATAAAGCATATTCATGAAAAACAGATCTTTATATGTTTGAAAGATATGGACACAAAAGTGAGCCTGCAGCTTGTGTATTACAAATCATTCTTGCTCTATCTGCCACTCACCTGGCTAGCATGACCTGTCCCAGGGGAGAAACACAGCTACAAGTTCTTTCCTTTTCCTTCTTCTACCTCCTCTGCGTTTCTAATCTCTGGTTAGTCTTTGTCTGTTACAAGTATATTTTTATTTTCTAATGACATAGTGGGGGAGAAATCTCTGATAGCAGAGAAGAATATGCAAACAATCCATGACTTCCAGAGTGGTAGAAACCTGTAGAAGGGGTTTTGGTGAGAAAAAACCCCAAACAAATCCAAACCAAATATTGTCATTTATTTGTTTTGCAGGGCATATGTCTGTTTGGCTCCTTTCTTTTTCTCCTCCCTTCTTTGCTTGATCAAGCAAAATATTGCATTGCAAGAATATTCCAATCATACCATGACTTTTGGAGATTTTACAGCACAAATGCAGATAGGATTTAAGTAAGGGGAAAATTCACTGTGATGAGGTTATTTTGCAGGAGTGGGTTTTCTTAATCTGTTTATGGTTTACAAATGCAATCTCTGGAGAAGCTGTTCACGAAACCCGTGGCCCCTGTCTAACTTTGGAATCTGCAAAGATATTGAATTTCCTGTCTTTGTTCCAAGAGGGATTATTACTGAATGGCTATTTTACTTCTGCATTGCAGGATTAGTTTCTAAATTTACCAATTAGTGCTTGCCAATTAGTGTTGTCATATAGTCCACAAAACCTTAAAGCTTCGTTGTTTAGTTGGAAAATAAATGTCTTTGTAGATGTCTTCCCATATCTTTCATTCTTTCTAGGTTCTCTGGGTGGTGGTTTGCATTTTAACTCTGTAAAAGGTCAAAATTTGGGCTGGATCAATTTATTTACTGAAAAACATAAAAACAGCCACAGCAAATGTGTCTTCCTGGTGAGAACAGAAATGCCCTGGAGGTCACGTTCAGAAGAGATTTATTAGAAGACAGTGTAAGTGTCTATGTAGTTGTCGCAGCCCAGCCCTGCCCGTACATATCACACACACCCTGTGCGATCCAAGCCCTGCCTCTGATCCAAGCCTGTGGGACTCTGTGAACTCATCACATTAGAAGCACCCTGGAGAAAATCTTCCACTGGAGTTTATGAAAGGAGGTTATCTCCACAGTCGATCCCAGTCCCAGGGGAGAGGTTTTTTTCTCTATGTGCAACTCATGCTGGGAAGGAGAGGTTGGGAAGGTATCAAGTTAAACTAGTAGGATGCAGGATCAAAACCAAAAAAAAAGGTGGTTTCTCTCACAACAGGTAACACAGCTGTGCCCTGCCTCGGGACACCACATTCAACAAGTGATTGGATCAGTTCATGAGGGAAAAGTCAATGGAAAGACATTACATATAAAGTAATCCATGTGACTCAAAACTGCAAGAACAAAGGAAGGACTACTACAGGATTGCCTTCTGTCATGCTCTTCTCCAGGCGTGCACTGGTGCCTGGTATCAGGGAAGGGTTTCTCTTGATGGGGAGAGTTGTGACAATAATTGTTCTTATGTTCACAGGTTATTCCCTTGAGAGACAGATCAAAACATCAACAACAGCAATCCTAACCCTCCAAGGCACAAATCTTCTCACCAGTTTATACCCTGTAGGTAAAGATCAAAGTGGAAAAGGTTGCAGCATCCTTGTAGCAGTCCAGCTTCATTTTCATGGCCCAGGAGAAAAGCTCCTTTTTTCACATAGACCTTTGTCCTCAGGAGGGTGGACTTCTGTCCAGGAGAATGGTTGAAAATATCAAAGTACTGCAAGTGGGCGTCTCATAAATGGTTTTCAGTAGATTCTGTCTACCATCAAAATTTTTTTCTTTAAATGACACTTTTTGAAACAATCTCTGTGAAGACATAAAACAAGGAGCATCCTAGCTATCAAGCATTAAAAAAAAAAATAAAATTAATCTTCAACAAATGAGGCAAGACAGAGCAGTTCTTGTTTTTCATGTTTTGCCAGAGCTGCACTAGTGTTCAAGCCTCACCCCTGACTACCCAGTCTTCTAAATCTTCCCCAAACACTGCAAGAGACACTGTCACTAAGCACAGAACCAGTCACGATATTAACCAGCCATGACCTTCACTGCTGCTTTGTTCAAACCGAAAAATTGAGCTATAGCTGGAAAATAATTCAAACCTGTGGGGCCTTTAGCAAAACGTTACTCCAAAGCTGTAATATCCCCAGTGGGCCAGGAAGTTTCAGCTTAGCAATCTGGTACAGCCCCCTTATTAAAACAAGCCTGAACCTGGAAAATTCTAATCTTGATTGAAATCTAAAGGTGACCTTTATTTTTACTTTTCTTTTTTTTTTTCCTCCAGTGGGGAATGAATTTGACTCTAGCTCTGAATCAGCCTGCAGCTTCCTTTGCCTTGGCAGACAATTTGTCCTTTCCAAGACAGGCTGAACATTTGCTCTGGGAGGGATAGGAGAGCTGGGTCACTGTGATTATTGCATAGCAGAGAGGTGTTGCTCAATGTGCTGAGGAGATATGGAATATCTCATTGAGAAGGAAATAAAGGCACCAGATCTAATATTAAAGGGGGGAGGGGCTTTCCCACAGTGGAAAAAAAAAAAATAGAGTAAAATTTTAAAAATTAGAGGCGATCGTTAATATTTAAACACTCTACTTGGCAGATACTTCCCTGCATCCCCCTCCACAGCTAATCTGTGTGTGTGAATAAGTTGGTTTTTCTCCCTTGGGCCTAGTGTGTCTTCTGCTGAATTCTGCACTGAAGTTTGACTATGACATGGACCCAAGCCTAGGCCCACCACCCCTGAGCTTTGGATGCGGATTCTGCTCTTGCGGCTCAGCCCCATCTCTCACTATAATCCTGGGCTAATGATTTCACCGCCTACTGTCACCACGCCTGTGCCTGGAGCTCCCTCCCTCCCTCTCTCAGCGTGCCAGGCACACGTACTCCTCCTCTCACAGCCCTCCGGCCATAAAGCCCACACAGGCAGAGGAGTGACAGTGACATCATTGTCACCTACACCCGTGCTCTGTGCTGGGGCTGGAAGGGACAGGGGCTTGCACTGCACTGGGGCAGCAAACTGAAGAGCATCTCTGGAGGGGAAGATCTCACCACCTCTCCGTGGGACAGGGCCACCACTTGTCGAGCCCCCTGCCTGCCTGCAGCTGCAACGAGGGGCAGGCTTAGGACACGGAGGGCGTGATCGGGGCTTCGATGTGCCCCAGGCTCTCAGATTACTTTAGCGTCTCCTGGTGGATATTGCTAGCCAGTATCATTTAAAGTTAAATTCAGGCAGGAAAAGGCACCAGGGAAGGGACGAAAGGTTATGTTACCGTCTATTGGAACATGTAACGTGTTTCCCAAATAAGGCTGAAGATCAGATTTAAAAACAAAATCTGTGCTGTCCCTCCATACCAGAGTAATGCTTTTTATGGTATGTTCCTGTATAAGACCATTGAAGCAAGGTAAGAAAATCTGCCATACCAGGACTGCTCTTTGGACCTTAGAAAATAGACCCCAGATGAAAATTAGAACTTTCCTGATAATAGAGGCAGTCACATTACAGAAAGTTATCACAATTATATCATTTTATTGCTATAGGTCTGGGAGAGGTACAAGGTCTTGAGGTGAGGAAATTAAGGCAGAGTAAAGGACTGACTCCCCAGCTCCTCACAGCTTGTACAGTCACTTGTAGAAGCTGAGCAGCAGGTGATGAGAGCTGTTCAAGGTATTTCTCTTCACCTCAAAGCAGACAGAAGATGATGTCCTCACTTTGATACTGACTAGGCAACGCATTGCTGGGAAAACCATGGAGAGAACAGCTCTCTGACCACCTTGTGAGGAACATCTCAGCCTGTCTTTGGGGTCAGTGGTGGAAGAGATGAAAAAGACATAGGTTAGTCCCAAATACATGTCTTCCCAGAGGACAGACTTGAGCTTGTGAGGGACAAGGGGCTTTCATCCTTCTAATCTTTGCCATTTCATTCTCTGCTGGTCTAACTCTGACCTTTACTCTTGTCCCCAAGGGAAGGTCTGTTTCCTGCTCAGCCTTGAATCTGCTGTCATGTAGTGTCTTTTTGTCAAGAAGCTCCATAAACTGTTCAATGAGAATGAAAAGGGTTCTGTTGATGATGTCACTGCTTGCTCTTATTTTTCTCTGA
Source organism: Picathartes gymnocephalus (assembly GCA_013390045.1). Lineage (NCBI taxonomy): Eukaryota > Metazoa > Chordata > Aves > Passeriformes > Picathartidae > Picathartes > Picathartes gymnocephalus. Next base: position 17,049 of record WEKY01014056.1, read on the forward strand.
ATTCTGTGCAATCTACCAGTCTCTGGTCCTGTAAGGACTAAATCTCCAACACTCAGTGCGCCAAATCCTGTTGGAGGGATGCTTTTTGTCAGCAAAGGACAAGCTGAGTAACCTCCTGGGAAACTGGGCCTCACTGAGTTGTATTTACAGTAGTGGGCATGAAGTTGAACTGCAACATCATGGTGCCTTATCTTATTACAGTAAACTGGTGACTACAGTAAATTGTACAACAGCCAAGCAAGAGAAGCCCACAGAAAAGTTTCCTCTTTGCTTGTGATAAACACCATCCAACAGGGTTGCATGTAAAACGTCAGATCCTGCAGAGTTTATAGGACCCATCCTCTCAACCACTTTCTCTTCAGTACAAGAAGTCAGAAAGTTCTCCAGAGGGACCCCTCTACCATGCTGCATTAACAACACTTCATGTGGAGACTGCTCCACTAGTTGAGTTTTCTGAAAAGCGTTGTTCACTGCTAGGACACCAGTTCAGCTCCTCTCTGGGCCAGAGTGAGCCAAATTTCTCATAACTGAAACACAAATGAACTGGATTTACAGCCTGGTTCTGAGTGTACAAATATTCATCATCTCAGCCACCCCCCAGACTGTCAGGCCAAGGAAGATGATTTCTCTAGGTTTTAGCCTGAAACATGAAGACAGTTGCCACTGTTTTGTTCTGCGGATAAAATCAGCCAAGTCTGCAGGATGTGGGGTAAGATCCACCAGAGACCAGATGTGCTGTCCCTGACAAAAGTGCTCAGAGGTCTGACGGTCATTCTGTGCATGTTTTACCTCCACAGGCAATCCCTCCACAAACATCCCTCAGGTACAAAAGTGGGCTGCTTTCAGATGCTAAAAGAGCTCTAGGGGTAGGCAGCACTGTTGTAAATTTCTTGCTGACATCTGGAAACCAGAGAGCAGAAAAACCCTCCAGGAATCTCACCAGTCTCATGAGTTCTACAGGCTTAACTGAAGTCCTATGTTATCCTTATCTAAGTCTGGACTGAAATCCTATGAAAATGCAGGGAAAGGAGGTGTTGAGAACAAGAGAACTGTTAAAAAAAAACCCTCTGTAAATAGTATCAAGCATATTAAATCAGGAAATACAGCTGAAAAGGGGACATACAGAAACTGCTTATTCTACTTCCAGCTTTGCAATTCTGCTCTGAGGAATGTATATGCACACTTTAATGTGTATATATTTACTTGTGTGCTACTTATTTGCTTATTTGTATAGCTGGATGGACAGTGATCCTGCAGTGCCTTTGGTAGCAATTCAACAGGCTACCAGCATCAAATATCTTCCTAAATCTGCTCTTCCAATTGAAGAGGTTTCTGAGAATGCCTCGCCTAATGCACGTTTGCCTCTGTTTCTCATGCCTTTCCAAAATGGAATTCCATTCATTTCTGTCTTTGTTAAGGAGGTGGTAAAAAGACAGTAAAAGAAATAAAATTAAAATAAGTGTAGAATCCCATTCAAAAACAATGTCAAAAGTTTTGATTTGTCCTCATGTGTTTTAGAAAGGGAAATAAAAAAATTGCTGAGGTTTTTAAAAAGGTCAATGATAAAAAATAAATCCTGCCGATCCCATCAACTGCTGATTTCTGCCTCCACCATGAAAAGGAAAAGGGAAAGGCAGAGAGATTGCAAATCAGCTCTCAAACATAGTTAAGAATAATAACAATAATCATAATATTGTCCAGTTTCTATACCGTGCCTTGTGTCAGCAGATCTTACAACAGACTTGCAAAGGAGATTCCAAAATAATTCCATTTATTTTCCAGAGGAGGAAACAGCTTGGGACAATATCACCAGCCTGGTGGCAGAGATAGGAATAAAATTACAACTTTTGAAGGCTGGGCTAGCCAGGACAGCACAGTGTCATACTAGCCATTTCTAGCCCTGAATGATTATAGGAAAATTACTGAAAATGAGGCTAGATTAGTGGGGAAAAAAAGTATTCTTGTATCTATAAGTGGTTTAACAGTTTGTGGGGAAGGGCTGAGAGTTGATAAGAAACATAATGGCAGGGGCATTGCTATCACAGAAAAGTAATGCAACTGCCTCTTTTTTCTTTTATCCCTTCTCCAAAAATACACTACACTAGCTCTTTTCATGACAGCTGCAACATTATCCTGTAAAATATCCTTTCCTCATATTTTAAAATCAAGTGCTTGTGCAAACCACCACCAAATGGGGCAGTCCCTTACAAGGAATTTCAGTGTCTGCAGAAAGTATGTCTGTATGAGGAAATCATTCAACAAAGGGTAACCAGAACAGTTTGTACTTGCTTTAATACCCACTCCTATAGAAGAACACTTTGCAGACACACCATCAGGGATCTAAATTTTCAGGAAAAGGTTTAGAAGGACTGGTGATTTCATGAACGTGGATGCATATTTAAAAGAGGCATAAAATAGGGAAGAGGCTAAAGATGTATTGACAATTGCAAAGACCTGCTCAGCTTTCTAAATCTGGAGATGACCACTGCTGCTGGGAAAAAGAAAATGGAAGACAGACTGTCCTGTCAATTTCAATGCTTTTCTTTTCTTGAGGAGACTGCCCACATTGCCAGAGCACTGCTGCTATCATCTGGATGTGAAATTGGCCTTGGTTCAATTATAAAACATTTACGTTATGCTACCACATGCCTGGCAAATAAATGCCTGATTCAAATGAAAGCAGAGGTGAAAAACGACCTTAGTCATACCTGTAAAATGAAGTTGTAGATTGCTATATCAATCTGTTATTAAAAACTAATCTGTTTGGGTGACAACAATCCTGGCTGTGGTTAAAGTGGCCCTCTGTTACCAGATAAGCTGCTTCTGTGCTAAGTTACTAATGAAACCGAGTGATCAGGGATTTCAATTCCATAAATACTGTTTTGATAAATGCAAAGCAAGCCACATGGGGATGGGACCTTTAGTACAGGATGAGTTTTAATCACACAGATGCCAAGGCAGGACTGCTAAGAGGAGGATATGCTATATCTGCCTTGTTTTCTATACTTCTTCCCCAGATATTCCCTATGTCCATTTCCCAGAGGTAAGGCACTGGGCTGGATGGTGATTTAATTTTATATGACTGTTGCTCTGTGTTGTGTTAAATGTATGCTGTTGGTTCCAGGTGGCACTTTGGCAAGAACCCAAGGCCTGTGCCAAAGTTATGTCAGTGCAAAAATATTAATGCACATGACCCATGTTATTTGCTGTCTCTCCAGGAAGAGAAGCCAGTGGGGTTTTTTAAAGTTCATCAGCAAAAGGTGCTTACAATTAGTTAACTTTATCTTTTTGTCAGAAAACACAATTGTTGATGGCATTTCAGAGACCTCTTGGCAGGAGTTAAACTTGGTATCCAAGTGGAAGATTGCTTTAGAAGACGGGATCATATAATTAACGTGGCAGCCACTCAGCGGTCCCCACGGTATGGAAATGCTTTCAATTAGAACTCCCTTTTTCTTACAGCTTACTGTAGCATCAAATTCTGGCTTGATGTTTCCTATCCATTATCTATTCTGGAAGGTAGCCACTAGTGGAAAATATGTAGATGGATCATTCTGTCAGGTTCAAATCTGTCAATGAAATTATATCAAATTTATCCTAATTTTAAATATCTAACATTGCTTGTGCTTCTAACCTATGCAATTGTAAGTGTTCTTTAATCATAGAACTAGCCTGAATTTAGGGTGGCTGTATCTTTGCTATCTGTACTTGAAGTTAGGTTTGAAATAGTCATTCCAAATCAGGTTCCATTTCTTGCTATGCCCATTTGAAAAATGTCTTTGAGAAATGTGCCTGTGACTACTCAAAGAATAAATAACAAACTGATGCAATAGAATGTATTTTTTCAATCACGTTATAAAGAGGCTTTGGGGACATGTGTGTCTATTTAATACTGCACTTTCTGGAGAGGCAAAACCTTTGAGGATTTTTTGGGTCCCTGCTTCTGCAGGCAAAGATGAGCAGCACTGCACTATTGGAACTGTAAAGCAGCACTTGTTTATGATCTAACAGACAGCATCTGGAATCCACACATAGATACTCCTTGCCTGCATGAGGTTTTGAATGAAGTCCTTTTGCTCACTTGTATTAGTTCAAGGAACTCCATCTTTAGAGATACTACCTAGACAGAGGTGAAGAAAGGAACTTTTTAGCCTCAGGTAAACAGAGCGAGACAAATAGTTGTTCCAAGGAGAAGATCCAGCAGAGAATCTTTGTTTCTTTTTATCGGCTTCAATACCTACAAAATTGAAAACAAATTATTAGAATTCCAGCAATCAAGAACATGATCTTTATTTCTGGAGGTGCTTCCCTGCTGCTGATGTAATTATCGAGGTCGATGCAAGATTTTGGCCTTGGAAGTCTCACACATTCATAATGATGACAATGAAAGGAACAGCTGTGCCATGAGTTTTCCCAGACTGAACATGCTTCATTTTTCTTGTGTATTTTTCTTTAACTTACTGGTTTTTTTACAGGTGCAAACAGCAAAACAAATGGGAGAGGCAATGCACAATGCTTCACATTACCAAAGGAACCTTTGGTTCAGGAATTGGACTTTGGAGCCAATAAACACGTGAAGCTGCCATTGCACCAAATATTGTTCAAACTTTTACTGAGACCAAAAAGAAAAAAAGAAAAAGAAAAAAGAGAGAATTGAACACAGAATTTTCAGTCTTGAGTTTTGGAACCTCTTCTCATCTGTTCCTGGATGTTCCCCTAATGGAGCAGTTAAAGTAGTAATCTAGGAGTGACAAGACCAGTTCTACTAAATCTGAATGTGAACCAGGGAGCTCCTGTCCAGCAAGAAAAGATGAGCCAAGAATAATCAGTCTTGTGCTCTCTCTGGCCAAGGGAAGCCTCTGTGATAGATGATGAGGAAATAGCACATGTTGTTTATGACTGTACTGGTTATAGGGCAGAAGCCATCTGGGCAAGTTCTTTTAAACCCACATGGTCTTAACACCCAATGGCTCTCTGCCAGTACCTTAATGCCAGGCAGTCATGTCTGGGTTCCAGGCTTTCCTCTGAGCAATGTGTCCCATGGCTCTGTATGAGATAGGTCATCCTTTGCTGTGCTTGCTGGTATTTTAGCAGCTGCTACTCTCGTATCAGTTATGCTTGAATGCTACACATCAGCTAGTGTATGGTTTCCAAACTCCATCCTCCCTTCTTCATGACGTTTCTCCTACACCTTTTGGAACAGTTCACCTCATGAAAGCAAGGGTTGCATGTCTTGCTTTGTGGATTATGCAGTGGGATGTGTTCCCTCCTAGATGAATCATTCAAATCCAGCCTAGTTTATTAATAAATGCAATCAGATAAGGCTTTTGCAGTAGTGGGGCCTCCTTTGCTGGCACTATCTGTGAGATCAAAGAATGAACAGTGCCATTCCGAATGAACTCCTGGTAGATTCCTCCAGGCTGGAGCAGAAGTACATTTGTAGGTGGCTATGTGTATGTGTTCCACTAGGTTGCTGTTCTAGCTATGAGAATAAATAGCACCGTCCAGACCCCATACCAGCATCAACTCAAAGACAACCTAAAATATTAAGACAGATAAAAAAATACCAATGGTTCCATCTTCCTACTGGGAGAACTTCTTAAGAAAGGTTCTGCCAGAAATTATTCTCTATAACCTATCTGATTTAACATCGGACAATGATTGTTAAAGGAAAGTGGCTTAGTAGACTAAGTTCATATGAAGTGTAACTATTGATAGCACACCAGGGAAGGAGTCTGGACCAGTTTTGCTTTTGTATCTTCAGCTGCAAAAGGGAGGGTTCATGCTGGGGACACTGTGAATGTGATCCTCCTGGAGGACAATCCAGTGAAGTAAGGTGGCTGATTAAGGCATACCAGAGAGTACATCAATAGGAAAGAGACATTTGGGCAGCGTTTGAATCACAGCTTAAGAACATCCCCTCTCCTTGCAGGAAATCTGTTCAGCACCAGTTTCTCTTAACATTTGTCTCTCATGGAGCCAAAGTTTTCAGGGAACTGGCACTGTTTCTGCCTCAGCAGTAGCTGCCCTTTCTAAAAAGGAGTCTGGGTTGGCCAGCTTTTTCTGAAAAGGCTTCACTCAAGAAGAATATTTTGGTTTCCCAAGGCAGGTGCTATTTTGTTGGTATTGGTGGACAGCACTTCCAGCTACACAGAAAAGAAGAAATAGTGCAGCCCAAGAAACCAGACCATTAAGGAATGTCCCCAAAGTTTCTTCATGATAGTTCCTCACTATCAGGTTAACTTCAGCACCTTTAGAGGTCCTTTCCAAAGTGCTCTTTCAGAGCTTTGGAGCATGGCACACCACCTGCTCCATTTTCTACTCCTCCTGACACAGTGATAGAGACCCCCAGCTGACACCCTCTTGGCCAGACCATCTCCTGGCTCCCTTCCATTAAAGAGAGGATGGTCCCCAGTAACAGCTGTTGTAGTAATGTCTGGGCAGCACAAATCCAAGTTTAGTGGCAAGAAGTGTCTCAAAGCTGTCTTTACAACAGCCAGATACTTGCCCACATTATAGCACAGTGGTCTGTGATCCCTAGTATACACATAAAAAATATAAATATATACCATTATTCCAAACTGTCACTCATCCCATAAATGCTTTCTGTCCTCATGAAAAATTCCTTATGCCCTTATGAGTGGCTGCTGCAAAGGAAATTAATTTTGTTTGACAATGCTACTCTGATGCAGCAGATATTTCTTGCTGATCTAGATACAACTTCACAGGGTTCGCAGGCTGTACTCCAGCCCTTCTCCCTCAGCCAGTCCCATACTTTTGGGTACTGGCTTATTTAAGCCTATTCTCATGGCACCTCTCCCAGCTATGCCCTCCAGGTCAGACAACCACCCTGACGCCAACCAAATGGCCTGAAATCCCTCCAGTCTGGATTCCTGTCTGGAGCTACACTCTTCTACTACATCAATCTTTAAGGACGTTCACCATGCCCGGCCCAGCTGCCTCCGCATTTCCCAGCTGCTCTTTTGGCAACCAATGTTGGACAAATAAGCCCACCCCAAAATCCACTTTAGAAGAGGCTTGAGATCATGTGCCCCAGAGGCAGATGGGATTTGTGGGCTGGGTAAGCCCAGACTACACTTCTACAGTCACAGGCTATCTATCAGCCAGAGGATGGATATCTAGACATGTGTCAGAGGAGAGCACCAGAACTAAACCCACTCCTTGGCTTAGTCTCCCTGAAGAAAGTATTAATGCAACTTCAGTCCTTCCAGTCACATCTTGTGATGCTCCTCTGGTTTGTGTCTGCTCTTTGCCAACTGAGAAGGCACCATGTTGACAAATGATCCACTACGACCCTGCCAGAGTGGAGCAAGAGGGACTGGGCAAAACCAACCTTCCTGTTTCATTCTGGACAGCAGCACAACAGGAGGCACATATGCCAAAACTGGGAAAAAAAAAAAAAAAGAGTATGTTTTTCTGTAAGGTTTACATTTGCACAGATGAGCTTTCAATGGAATAAGAGCTTCAAATCCCCTCTTTTCCCTCTCTCTCTGCAAATTATATTCTTCTACTCTCCTCCTATTTTTTTTCTATTTTGCCTCTATGTCTTCTTTAACATCCTAAAGCAAGCGGGTTTAGGTTTAACATGAGGGTGTGGATGTAGCTGCCGCCTTTGATCCCCTACCCACCCTTTCCTTTCCCCTCCCCAGAAATCAAAGTTAGAGAGTATCAAATGAAAAATTGCACAGCACAGGCCCTGATCTGTCAGCATTTGGGTTCGGATCAAACTTGTCCAAAGCCATAGATGCAGCTGGAGATTGCTGGTGGTTTCAGCCACTTTTTCTCTTCTCCTCTGAGATCACTGTGTGGAAGCATTTTACAGGATACAGTTCAGGTCTGAAACCTCCCTGACAAGCAATTATTTTAAAAAATATTAATCCAAATACCTTTTTAAAAACGAAGGAAAAAAAAACAAGAGAGGGGACTGTAAAAGCTCTTGCTGAACTGTACTTTACTCCTTGTCTACTATGCTTTTCCTAAAATACGTGGGTTTTGCCCAGCTCACCAAAGTAGTAGACCATGAGAGTCTGCTGTTTTGGCTGAGTTATTATTTATTAGTACAATAAAAGGCAACGTAAAACCAGAAATTGTTAGAGAAGAATTTTCATAACAGTGACAGATAAATCTTAAAGAGCATTTGTGCCAATGCTTAAACAGACACGAGAAATAAGAGGCAGGAGGAAGACTTTATTCTTGCCAGACTCTGTCCTTCAAGAAAATAGTTAGTCCCTTGATCACCACAAATTTTCCATAATCACCTGTGTTATTGAACACTTCCAAGTTAGAGGACCGTTCCTGAAGCCCTCTGACATCGTCCTGTTCCAGACTTTATGGAGTCCCCAAAGGGTGCGTGTTTCTTGCATGCTCATGTAACCAGCCTGTGGTGCAGCTGCAACACCGGCCGGCTCCTCATCTCCAGACCACCGAGTGGAATCCTTTTTGCTTGGCAGGGGGCAAGGGGACATGATCCCTTGAGGAGATCTCAGACCCCTGAGGCCTGGGAAGATTTGTAATCTGGGCTGCTAGGTGGAGTTGAATTTGGACAAGGTCCCCTCACCAGAGCCAGCAAGCCAGGCTCCACACTCAGCCTCCCCTCCCAGGGCCTGTTCAAAGCCTGCACCAGGCCAACGCTTCTCTCGCTCCTGCTCTATTTCCATTCATTATTTCAGGTGTGCAAGTTAAACCACAAGAGGAGAGAGAAAGGTCCTTGCCAGTAGGGAAGTTAATTAGGATTTGGGAGATAATGCTTCAAATCACAGCTTTCTTTGGTGATCTTCCTCACAACCTCAGGCAGAACACATTGGACTCCATCCAGCCTTTACACCACATAGATTACAGCAAGCTCAGGCGGCTGCAAATGGTACATGCATTGAACAGAGGAGTGGACAAGGGACCCCAAGACTGCCTGACAAACTCACTGGGCACAGGCAAGTGTGGAGTTTCAGATAAATACCTACATGAGCTGGCCTAGACCCAGCCCTGTCCCCTCCATTATTGCCTATTGAACAGTCAGTAGCCAAGACACACCACACTTGGAAGATCACACTTACACCCCAGATGCAGGTGTGAGTCTGAAATGTGGCAAGTTTCAAATACTTTGCCCGCCCCAGGCCATGCAGTCAGCACTTAATAAACAAACACAAACATGTGTGGGTGTGATTAAAGGAACTGCTGGCATGAATTTGGGAAGTGCAACTGCATGACAACAAATACATGAGAGGCTTGAAGATCATATGAAGGGAGTTCTGGACAAAGTTCACTTTCCCATGTAGCTCTCAGGTGTCCCATACTAGCCCCACTTGCTCCAAGTGTAAAGATAAATGTGCACACAATACTCATGCTCATAGATAGCTATGGGCAAGTCGTTCTGGGAGAGCTTGTTTCAGAAAGAGATACTCTGAATTTTTATGACTGTGGCCATCATGATGACATTCTCATTTGCTGAAATGAAGCTCTGAACTGTGGGAAAGGAAATTATGAGAAATTATTTTATTTTTTTCTGTCTTGGATCTTATGTATTTTCACTGCCATTGTTTTTGAGACCCTGCCAGTAGGGCAGAAAACTACACAGCTGCCATCTGCCTAGCGTTGTTTGTGCCTTACCCTTTTCCCTAGGGGAGATGCACATAGACAACTCTTTGTTTGGGGTCGGTCTGTTTTGCTCTGGATTTGTTTTATTGGATAGGTGGGAGAAAGGGTGTCCAACCCTTCTCTCACCCTGGCTGTTTGGATAGCTTAGGTCACAAGTAACCATCATGAAGGAAGGGTAGATAGACAGAGCTCAGAGAATTTAATCAAAGAGGGTTGCTAATTGCTATTGCAATCCACCCTTAGGGCTATATTGCCTGGTGTGGTGTCCTGGCTGTAAGTGGTTCCTTAAGTTATTCACTACCCAAGTAACACCTAATTGTGTGGCACAAAACTGAAGCAGGGGAGGAGAAACAGTCCTAGCTGTGGCCTTTGACACTCCACAATAGCAACACTTGCTAGTACAACAATATCACTGAGAAATAAATCTGAGCAGATGATACATTTTTGGCTTTTCCAAAATTATTTCCTGAGATTCTACTCCAAAAATCATTGTGGCTGGCTTAACTGTAAACATTGTTTCATGGAGACAGATGTGCCTACTTGGGTTTTGCAAGAGTCTCATTTAACATCTTCGTTAATCTCTGGAAATGGAAATAATCAGGCGCTTGATGAAATTTACAAACAGAAATAATTTGGGAGGATTGGAAAACAACCCCAGCAGAAAAGTGGAAGAAAGGCAATTTGGGAAACATTATTTGGGAGTAAAGAGCATAAAGGAAGGTTGCAGTCTGATTGTATTCATTGGTGCCATAACAAAAGAAAACTCCACAAAGAACTAATGGGAAAGTAAGATATAGGAGACAGATAAAGAAAAAATAGCTGAGGGTTTATGGCACAATTTTGGGGGGCATAAACTGGCAACAAGACAGGTCAGTGGGAATTGCATGAAGGGATCAAGTCTCTGAGCCACAAAGTCTAGAAAGGTCAAAACTCAGAACAATTAATTTGATTCTTGAAAGGAAGACAATGACAAGATCATGAAATTCAAAGAAAATATCTTTAAATTATGAAAGAACTGGAACACATATGCAGAAATGATAAAGATCTGAAGATGAAAAAAAAAAGAAAAAGCATGAAAACCAGGCATTGAGTAAGCAGGGAGGAGAGATAATCATCCAGACTTCAGAAAGTGGGAAGAGATTTGCTATGAATAATGTAAGAAAACATAAAGTAGAAATTTGGAGCTGGTTTTTTTCCTGACAGTGAGACCAGTGGCACTATCATAAAGTCTTCAAGGGGTGCTTTGGGAAACCCAGGATTTAGGACAGTCAGAGCCCATCCTGAGAAAAAGCATGGATAATATCTATATGCCAAACAGTCTTCTGAAGGCAAGAAATCTGCCAGACAACAGTGCTGGTTTTCCAATTTCTGTGACTTCATGTTTGATGGAGTATCCCCCATCTCACTCTTTGAACATCTTGCAGCAGGTATTTCCTTCTCATTGTACTCTAGATTAAAGAAGGATGATATCAAGATGTGATACGGGCATGGTAGGGACAAACAGATATTCACAATCAGAATATCAACTGTGACAGATCTAGTGTACCAGTGACAGATCTAGTCCTGCTGGTCTTATCTAAAAATGACTTGTCCACATTTCTAATCTTTTGGCCACGCCTTTGTCACTACACCTTGTATGATGAACAATGCATTGAACTAAAAGCTTTCGTTAAAGTTTCAATTCACATGTTTCCACAATTTATGGCTGGAGGAGACCATGTTAATAATCTCTCTGCTGTGCTGTACAACTGTGTTCAATGAATTTCCCCCATTTATTCAAGCCTCCATTCCCAGCTTGAGCCAACTCTTCTTTGTATGTATTAAATAATGACACGATAGATGCAACGTTGCTAAGTGCCTGAAAAGGATATTAGGTAGATGGTGTTCAGAACTGCCAGAATTAAGGCATTTGTATTTTCATTAACTCTTCTGTATAAACACTGAGCTTGGTGCTATCTTTCTGTCAAGGGCATACAATAAACTCATATTTGGCTTGAAAGCCATTAGATAAATAGCAAGTCATTTCCTCTTGAATGTCTCTAATTCTTGATTATGTGTGTGTGTCATTGAGAGTCTCTGAGCATGCATTTTATTTTGTTGGGGCTTTTTATGCTCTAAACTTCCTGAGTTCTTCCCCCCTCCCCTTTTTCCTTTTGAATGGAGGCTCAACATTTCAGTTACTTGTTTTATAAGGCAATGCATCATCTCTTCTCATTGCCATTAATTAGCCAGTGTAATATTTTCCACATGAAGTCACAGGACTTGAAATGAACATATTTCGGCATCAATTAGGTCTCTGCTCATGTGAGAGCCCAGCTGCACTTTAAATACTATTTATATAATGGTAATGAGCCAGTCATCACCACTGCTCGCTTCCAGCAAGTTTTGTACAGTGCCTACTTGAATATGATTAGAAGTATGTGGATGCTTCCCCCCTGCCTTTATTTTTTTTCCTTCCCAGAAACTATTCTGAATAAATCTGACTGGTTTTTAAAGTCATAAAAAGGGCTGGCAACAGAAAATCGGATGTTATTCTTGGTGTCTGTTATATTTTCTTCTATTTTCCTTGGAAAATGCACCCATTAAAAGCAGGAGTTTCTCTTTTTAACATTCCTCAGTCTTCCCCCTCATCACCCTCTTGCCTTCTTTCAGGGGGTAGGGATGGTTTGTATTTGGCATCTTTCCTCTCATATGCCTATTATTTTAGGGAAAAGAACCTAAAGGCATCTAAACAAGCATGGTAGATGGTGTTATCAGAGGGATCCAAAGTTTAAAAATGAGGTTAAAGGAGCTCTGGCAGCATTCAGTGAGGATTAGATAAAATCCACGGAGATAAAACAAGATCTGACCCAGACCCCAAGCTCTAGACTCAGACACAGTCAGACTGACTGTTCAAAAAAGTTTGTTTTGAAATAAAACTCTGTGTTGTGGTGTCCACAAAAACCTTAGCTGGTACAGCTGGAGGTAAGGGTGATCAGTGGTAGGTAATGCAGTCAGACTGAACCATGTGCTCCATGTGTGTGTCCTGCAGTCTCAAAAAAAGGAAAAAATTCTTTGGAGATATACTTCAACAGTCCTATCTCCTCTCTCACTTGTGCTCCAAGTAGATTCCCCCACAACATAGTATTCTCATCCCTCCCAAGAATTCCCAAGGAGAAGCAATGTTAGCAGCTGCTCCATTTGCCTTGTCATGGTGCAGGAGAATGACCTGACCTGCTTGCCTGTGATTAGGGGAAAAGCAAGTCACAAACCGTAGTTTTCTTTCCTGCCATAGTGAGGTTCCTAGTTTCAGCTGAGTAGCAAGAAGTTCCAGATTCTCAGTTCAGTTTTCAGGGAGGCTTTGCCTTCAGCGTCCCTTTCCTGTGAACTGGCAATGTCACAGTCCTGGTGAACCACACTGTGCAGGTGGGATGAACAGTTAGACTGTAACAGCTCAAGTGCCCTGGGCAATTTCAAATCTGGGCAAGACATAAATGGGTTCATCATCTCAGCCATTGCCTCTGCTGGCTGGGTCCTAGGAGTCCTGCCATCCCAGCAATCTCTTGTATGTCACTAGCTCTCATAAAGTAAACCACAAAAACTACTCGCTCCTGTAGCAGACTATATCAATTTCTTTTTTTTATGTAAAGGACAACAGGGTCTTCATAAGAAAAAAGACCCACATCATCTTTTCTAATTAATGTAATCAGAAGTAAATGGTCTAGCCAGATGCTGCATGAAAAACGGGTCTTGTCGTCCTCTTGTGGGAGTGATGGAAAAGTGATTGCTGTGATATGAGGTTTCCCCTGTGAATATTAGCAGGATCCTAGAAAATGTCCCCTCAAATGCAAATTCTCCAGGATAGCAAAAAGATGTCATCACTACAGATATTCAGGGCATGCTTTTTTAGAAACACAGAAAATCTGTAGCCCAGGTCAGGTCTGGAAGTCACTACCAGACTGGTTGGGCTCTGAAGCAGGAGAGAACAGGAACAATGCAGTCTTATTCTGCTCTGATCGGAGAGTTTCTGGAGGAAATCTGCTGTCCAGTCTCCCAGTCAGCATATCCACTTGTGGAGATGCAGGCAGGCACTAAGGCCAAGAGGAAATAACATCTAAATGTGTCCTCCCAACATCTTGTTGGTTATTCCCTCCAAGTGTTTCATCTGCCTGTAGTGAAAACAAACAAATAAACAAACAAAAATTGCTTCCTATATTCCAGCCATCAAAATCCAAGTGGAAGGGTAGGGTTTAGGACACTTAGGTCTTGGTTTGTGATGAGTTTCTTCCCTCTGATCTCACACATTTTTATTTCATTTTCATGCAGCTTCCCTAATTTCAGCAAAGACTGCTTTTTAGCAAGGGAAACATTTAAAGCCTGAGATGTGCAAGGAACAAGCACAATACAGAACAACAAAGGCAGCTGAAAACATGGGAGCTGAGAGAGGGAAACCTCGGCTTGTTGTGTATCAGAAATAGCTGCTCGTTTTGATTCCCACAGAGGAGAGTGAAGTCTGTGCTATTTTATCACATTACATTTCCCAAACTGCAATTTCAGCTTAATCTGTTCTCAAGGATTTAATCACAAATTCTCAACAGCAAGAGTATCAAACCCTTCTTCCTCATCCTCCTTGTCTCTCAGCCCATCTCCCAGGAAAAAAGCCACAAAGGCCAATGTGAAATACAGAAAAAGAAGATGGAACAGACCCAGTGCAAATTCTTAGAAAGCATAAGAGAGCTTTAAAAAAAATCAAGTTTTTTTATCCAGATCTAACTGAACAGATTTCTGGGCAGATGTTAGCACTGGTGAAACCAACCCACGTCACTGACTAACACCACTGGTGACTGTCTCCATACCCCCAAAAAAGAAGAAAAACAGAGGGCAGCAACACAAAAGAGGCCAATCTGGCAATCATTTTGTGGCTCCACTCAGAGGAAAGAACTCGAAAGAAAAGTCAACATTTTGGGATGGGTTTGATCAAGGTCCAAAATATCATGATGTAGACCATGCTCTACCAACAGCCCATCTAAATAAACTGGGATTTTTTTTCTGTCAGAATTCTCTAACCCTTTCAGGGTCTATCTCAGAGAAAGACTGTAACTGGGAAGGGTGGGGAGTTTAATTGTATATGAACAACTCCTGGAAGGAAGATATTTACATTAGTCTGGCTGTGATTCTACTGCTCTTTTCTTTCCCCCTATTCCACAGTCCTTCCATCTGTAAACAATATTTTACATGTCTGTAAGTTACCAAGATTTGTGTGCAATGCTTAGGAGACCTTCAGTGCATCAAAAAGGTTCTAAGCAGAAATTAAAAAAGGTTGTTATAGATTGCTATGAAAACTAGGGGAACTCCATCCCATGGTGGTGCAGGTCAATAGGGTATTATTCTCAGCAGTAACAAAACATAGTGCCTTAACTTCTCAGCTACAGGAAAAAAGCCCCAAACCAGCTAAATCGAAAACAGCTGTTTCATACATCCCACCTCCTTTGGACAATTTTCACATTGTGGTATAATCTATGTTGATCTCACAAAGAAGATGGTCATACTCCTGAGAGCACAGTGTGATGTGGAATTTGTAGTGGGGAACACAGAAAGATGATATCATTTCATTTTTCACCCAAAAAGATAATGAAATGAGTAATAATCAATATTAATTAATAGTATTAAGTCTCTAAAACTGATCACTTTGCAAGGTAAGACAGCTAAAAGGAGACATTATGAAAATATAAGGAATGCATGAGAGGAAACTCAGTGCCTCTTTGATTATGACAATTTTGTTCTTTCACTTAAAGGAGCAAAGGAGTTTATCTGACTAGCTGTAATGTTTAAAAGCTTGGGAAGGAAACACCCTTCCCAAATACCCCCTGACATAGCCTTTAAGCATTGAACAAAATAAAATGTTCCAAATGAAAAAAGCATATCTTCTATGAAAAGATCATTTACAGTTCTATTTTCCTACTATATTTACTGTAGAGGATAATAATCTATTTATAAGATTTAACTTTATTCTATGGACAATCAAAGCTGTATTTAACTTGAGCAGCACACTTAAGGATGAGTCTGACATTTTGGTTACCACAAGAATTACAAAATTCATAGTTTTTAAAGTGGGGTGGGACCATTACAAGCTTCAAGGATTCTTAACTTGTTACTCCAGGAAGGCTTCAGTTATCTTTGTTTTCCATAGTGCTAAGTGGGAAAGAGATCACAGAATCATAGAATGACTGGAAGTTGGAAAGGACCTTAATGTTCATCTTGTTCCAACCCCCATGGACAGGGACACCTTCCACTAGACCATGTGACTCAGAGCCCCATCCAACCTGACCTTAAACAATTCCGGGGATGGAGCATCCACAGCTTCTCTGGGCGACATGTTCCAGTGCCTCACTATCAGTGCAACAAAGAATTTCTTCCTGAGATCTAACTTAAACCTACTCCCTATCAGTTTAACGCCATTCCCCGTTGTCCTATCACCACATGCTCTTGTAAAAAGTCCCTCTCCATCTTTCTTGCAGGCTTCCTTCAGGTGCTGGAAGGTCACAATTAGGTGAGAAGAATACCTGATAACAGGCTGAGTGTGACTGGGTTATGCTGAGCTGTAGAGGTCTGCAGTAAAATGGGGGTGTGTGCATGTGTGCTTATGTGTTCATACATATAGAGACAGTGAATGTGCAAGGATATAAACAAATATTTTATATATTTAATGCTTCAAATGGGCCAGTTCCATCAAGCCAAAAGTAATTATTAGCCAAGTCAGTAGGGATGGGGAATTTAAAGCAGTGGCGAAAGTATGAATGGTAATGAGGAACCACTAAAAGGAATCTTATTAAATTCCCCCAAACTGAAATGATGTAACTCTAGATGCTGGTTACAAAATAGTACTGGCTTAGCAGGGATTTTGGAGGTCTCACACAGTCACTTATAGACATAGGTACACACATGCTCCCACACTGGCATGTCCATACTTTATAAAGAAAATTAAAACTAGCAAGGTGAGTAGAAAGCTGCAAGGAAAAACATGTGCCAATGAGCCCTATGGATAGCACAAATAGCTTGTTTTAAAAGAAGTGTCACTAAAGAAAAACTAACTGTTACTGGATAGGATGTGACAATTCAGTGTGGGAAAAAAAGTGTTCAGAAAATCTCTCTCTCAAGTACTTGACAAAATGTATTGTATGAGGTCTGTACACTACATTCTAGCAAGAATGAGAAGGATACTAAAGAGCAAGGCTAAAGGGTAGATATTATGATCAGATGGCATACACCCATAGGATCTGAAGAGAGTCGACTGGGCATGCTCTCTTTCAGTGGGATGATTCTCATCTAATTTCATACGTCCGAAATTTAGGATTCTTGTTTAAATCAGGCTTTGAGACTGTCTCTGAGACAATGAATGTTAAGGTACAGATAAAATTATTTATCCCCATTCAAAGGTACATGCAATAAGCCCTCCTCAGAGGTATTTCCCAATCTTCATTTACAGTAGGGAGTATAGATGTAGCATGGGATGTATTCCCAGTTATTAAAGTATCAAGGTATGTACGATAATCAACAACAATTTTTACTGTTGCAGTTTTCAGTGAGTTTGGTGCTTCAGTGAGCTTTCAGGGGCTGGAGTACATAATGTACAGTGGGAAGCAGAGCAAGATGGATTTCTTCATCCTGGAGAGGGGAAGGCAAAGAGGGAACATATTTCTGTCTTCAGCTGTCTAATGGAGTCTTACAGAGAAGATGGATCTAGAAAACTCTCAGAGATTCATAGGAAAAGGATGAGAAGCAATGGGCCCAGTTTACCTCTTGGGAAATTCATCTTGCCAATCAAGGACAAAATTGGTACAATGACTGTATTAAAGCACTGGGAGCACTTCCCAGAAAGGCTGTGGAATCTCTGCCCTCATAAAGACTCAAAATTGGACTGGACAAGGGCCTGAGCTGTCGGGCCTCCTTTGAGTTGCAGGTATTGGAGAAAATGATGTCCAGAGGTTCCTTCCAAACAAAATTTCATGATTCTGTATTTTTCCATTATAGCTGTAAGTCTGACACTTTGACATACGTCCCAAGAGAAATCATGACATGACATGGACTCAGCTAATAAACAATTACATTAGGAAATATAAATTAGTCAAAACAACAGATTTTATGGGAAACAGATCCTGTCGAACAGACTTGATATCTTCATTTGATAAAATTACCAGTTTGATGTCTAAGGATAATCTTGTTGATGTAACAGACTTCTGTAAGACATCTGACTTTGAACTGCAGGATGTTTTAATAAAGAAACTAAAAAGACACAGAATGCATTTGTCTTTCATTCAACAGCTCAGAAATGCCTGACTTGTGGGACTCAAATTAAAAAGGGAACTGTAAAAGGGAGAACCCTTATGAAGCAAAAGCATTTATGGAAAGGCCCAGCTGGCATCCATTCCTGTCCCACTGCTCCTCAAGGAACCTGGGAGGAACGGTCATGCCGATGCCAAGAGAGTTTTCTTAGTGTACAAAGCGTCAATAAGAAGAGAAATGGGATGGGGAAACAAAAGACAGTAAATAGTGAAGGCTGCTCACTGGCACCAATTGCCTTGGGTCAGCCAGCAAGCTCAGTGCAAGAAAACACAATGCAACACAGGATAGAAGCATCCAGCTGTAGTCATCCATCCAGGCAAAAGGGTAACGGAGTTTATGTATACGATAAAGGACTCCACAAACGCCAGCTCCTATTTAGATAATTATTTGAGGGCCTCTGCATCAAGAAGAGAAAATGTGATTTCTGGAAAAAGATACACTAAGAAGAAACAGAAGAGGCAATGGACAACTGCCTTTGTCATTGGTGTGAGCACTGCTGAAGGATGGTGTGCATATCTAGCATCAAGAATTCAGGCAGCACGTAGACAATTTGCCGAGGATTAATGGTAGATCTGCTTGATTAGTTACATAGAAAAACATTCCTCAGAAGGAAATAATTAAGATTAACACATCAAGAGACTTCCAGAATCCCATTGAAGGGGTGGCATGATCCTTCAGAAACATCCTCATCTGTTCCCTGCTCACTGTGGGATCAACAACAGTCATGTCACTCCTGACAGATGCTGCATAATCAGCCTTTAAAAACCTTGCATTGATCATGTTACAATATTGATATATAAAAGGCAACTGCTGTGAAGAAAGAAATCATCTGTGCTATTTATTTGCTGAGGCAAAACAAGAAATCATTGTCTAAAGACAGTTATTCAGCCTTCCCTCAGACTTCTCTGATCTAGGGTGAAAATCCCCAAAATTTTCTCCATCTTTTTCCCATGACTCTAATTTTCCAAGACTCTGACAACCCTTAGCACTTATCTCTGGACTGTCTAAGCATTATTCACTTCTTAAAAGTGTGATGCCTATGAGAGGAGACAAAGACCTCTGTGTGGCTTTACCGGTTAAGTAGAACAAAAATTTTATTCCACACATTTGTAGGTCATAATCCTCTCTATACAGCCTAATATAGTGTTCACATGTTTGTTTGTGGCCTCTCATGATGTCTAAAAACTGTGGTGTCATGTCCATCAGTGGAAAAAAGGTCATCAAAAATGGACTCTTTCTTTCTTTCTTTCTTTCTTTCTTTCTTTCTTTCTTTCTTTCTTTCTTTTTCTTTCTTTCTTTCTTTCTTTCTTTCTTTCTTTCTTCTTCCTCAGTGATGTTGTTTAGTACAAATGAGGATTAACTCAATGATATATATTAAATAGCATGTAGATAATAACATGAGATTACAAGAAGTATAAAAATTTAACAGTCATGGCCACAATAACACCCATTTGCTTAACCATTGACAGCACTTAAAACCTCAGGACTAATGTATCTCTAACCCATGAACAGGAGGAGCAGTACATAATAATCATGACCTAGTTCACATTGCTCTGAGCAGACAGATGGATAACCAAAGGCCACACAGTCAGCCCTTCACTGAGCTGTTCTCCTTTAATGCACTTTTCAGGAGGAAATCCTTTTCTCGATGCTTCCTGTGCTCTCTTGACCATAGGTGTGCTACAAATCAGAATGGAAAATTCATATGATGAGAAGATATACAGGCTTTTCTGCTTCCAACAGTCCACCCAAAAATACAATTGAGGGACAGGAACGGGATGATATCATGCAAATGAAAGGCTGATACTTCTAAAGACATGAAAAAAAAGGAAAAAAGTTATTATTTTATCTGATCCAAATGTATGGTCCATGCTCAGAAGCCAGAAAGCAAATTAAAAAAAAGAAAAAAGTCCAAATATTTCTAGCTCGTAAGTATATACATTTTGTTTTCTTTATTTCCCCTCCTTTGTCTTAATCCTGTCAGGAAATTGAGACAAGCTGGAACCATTCTCTTCTCTCCTGCTTCTACAACCGTTTAATCTGCCTGATAGAATCTGTCTCAGAGTTGCTTGACCTATGAGGTCTTCCTAAGGGGCACAGTCACCCCCATTTCTCTGCGTTCATGTCACCTTACTGTTTGATGTGCAGCTGTGCCCCTCCACAGAGAGGCACTCACAGACCTGCTTCCTTTGGCACAATCTGCCTCCTTGCACTTCTCTCAGGGGGGAGAATCAATATCATGCCTGTGACACACCTCGGTTCTCCCCAGGAGCACCAGCCTGGAAACCACGCAGGCATGAGGAAGCAAAGGTTATTTTGGATGTGAATTCAGCATGGAGGAAATGTGGTCAAGGTGATTCAGTGAGGAGTAAGCCATGACAGAGTGTCTGACTGTCTCTGTGACTGATCCTGAAGAGATCTGTGGACATCAGGAAGGTTGTTCAACAATTCCCACTGTGGAAATCTGCTTGCAGCTTTGCCAGATTTTCATCATTGGTGTTGCAACTGCCAATGGATGTCTTGTCTCAAGCTTATTACCTATACAAGTCTGCGTAAGTGTGTACCTGTGCCAGTGTGTATATATGTATGTATGTAAATTCTTATGCATGCATATATTTGTGTGTATGTGCTGGCCAAAACATGTTACTTAACTTGCAAGTCTTGGTGGGCTAAATGCTTAGATTCACAGCATTGATTTGTAATGTCTTTTCTTCTAAGTTACATGACTTAGACTAAGCTATTCCAAGAGTCTCCCTTAAAAGGATTAAAGACACTACTGGCAATAACTTATGATGGGAAGGTGCTGATAAGTAACACTCTATCACTGACAACTTTAGTGTCAAAGTCAAAATGGCAATTGTTCTTTTGGAAGGCTTCATCTTCTGTGCTACCCATCGGACTTTTGATGTGCAGAACTGGAGATTGCTGTGTTAGCCAACACCTGTGTCATGTTTTACACCTTTGAACATCCACTCAAATTTGCCACATTATTTTAACAAGTCCCCTGGAATTTATCAATGCTCTGTCAAGATTTCTTAGATTTTATCACCCAAAATCTCTGGAGTCCTTACTCCCTGAGCTCAGATCTCTCACCATCTAGGATGACTGTGCATTTCACATGCCAGCCCCATAAATCAGTGGTATGTTTCACCTCCCTTCCATACTCTCCCACATCCAGAGCTGAACTGCACATGTGTTGCACTCATGGGGAGCACAGACTAAGAAAGACATTCCTGGAAAATCACCACTCAAATGCATCTGTTCAAGAAAAAACCATGAAGCAAATAAGAGAGGGTTTGGATGGCATGCAGTCAATTATGACCAATAAAGTAAAAAAGAACGGTGAAAAGCTCTCTATTGAGCTGCTCTCTACATAGAAACATGGTGTGCCAGAAGGCAAGCATTGTACTATAAAAGACCATATCTGTAAGGTAAGACCACAAAAGGAAGACCAAAGATGGCCATTGACTCCTGTCAAGTGAAGAAGTTAAACACTCCTCACTATAGCTGGTATGACAAGAATGAGGAGTGCCATTTGTCTAAATAGAAAGCCTAAAAGACAATTCCCCCTGGTTCTAGTTTCTGCTTACCTCAAGTAGTGAAATCTCAGCTCCTCTTGGCTTACTAGAAATAAAAAGTGTAGTCCTAGTGGATGAATTAAGCAGTTATTAAAAACTTGGGTAACTCTTTCAGAGCACTGATTTATATTTATAAAATCCAGATTCACTACTGTAACCCTGTATTGGATTATTTCCCTTGTTCTAAAACCTCCCTCGGCAATGCATATTGTGAGCCTTCGGCAGTTCTAGTGGAGAGAGAGGAACCGTGCAACCCACCATCTGCTGCATTTAGGAAAGATGCAATAGTCCAGTAGGTGAAATAGTCCAGCTGGACTTAGCTGCCCTCCCAAAGTCACAAGTGAAAGTATCATCTAAGCTAGAGTTTAAGACCTGGATCTCATCTTACTCAGGTTTGGACACTTTGTTCAAATCTGATCAGCTACAGAGCAGAGAGAGGGGAATGTCCACCAAAACCAGCATGGAGGAGGAGGGACTAATTCAAGAGCATCACAGAATTGCTCAGGACAAAAAGCTGATCAGAACAGCTAATTTGACCAAACCAACTTCAGACTTGTCCAGATTTTAATATATTTTTTGAAAATGTGACCAACAGGCATCTGAAATCCATTAAGACAGAAGAACTGTGTTTGTGATTCACTTGAATCTGTTTTTGTAAGATTTCTCCACACTACAGCTCCCAGTACACTAATATGACCAGCTAAAACTCTGATAACTGCCTCTGAACAGACATTGTGCTCTCTAAGGCTAGTTCTCTAAATTACTCTGTGTCCTACCACCTCCAGAGTGAAGGCAAGGGTTCTTCACACACCGTGCCAGAAGCTGGGCTGTGTTCATGGTGTTGATAACCCGGCCACTGGGTTTGTTATCCTCTAGCTCAGACTGGCTGCTTCGGGTGATACATCATTGAGTGACGCAGATTTTTGTGACTGACTCTATGCTACCACCTTAACTTCAGCAGAAAGCATCTTGGTTGCTGGAAGTCACAAATATTAGTTTTACCAACCTCTCTGCCTGCAGACCAGACCAGAGATACCGACCATCGCTTAAACAATGCACAAAGGATTTAAGTTCCTTGCTAAACAATTCACAACCTTCCCCCTCAAAACAGTCATACCTTTTCCATATGTGTGTTACGTGTTTCATATAATTTATTGCACACATGGTAAAAATATATCTGACAATATATAAAATGCAGTTTCTAAAAGAAGAAGAAAAAAATAGAATTGGCCTATTGTTCTACTGCTTAAAATATGGGACACCACACGATATACATTAAAATTATAAGAATATGTTGAAAATATTTTATGTCATTCCATGTAATATATTTGAAATATCATGACAGCTGCTACAGGCTGTAATATGTTCCATATTGTCTGTTATATTCTAAATGTCTGTGTAATACATTTCATTAAATACATGGCACTTAAAAAAATGAATCGAACTTTCCCTTTGCTTAATCAGAGTGCATGTAATAAATCAATTTACATGTATATTCATGAAAGAAATAAACAACTTGTTTATTCCTAGCACTTTTTATGTTCTTATTAATTGACATATGGGTAAACAAGCTCTTATTTATAGTAAACAAGGGTTTCACAGAAACCATAAATTTCCTCCAGTACATCAAATTCTTCAATTACAGGTTTGAAATGATCAAATGCAGAGTATACATAATACTCGGTGATTTACATAAACCAATGAAAATAGAAAATAGAATGAAACTAGACAATCAGTCACACTTGCAGAAGCCAGTTTACAAATATTTCATTGAAGCCATAAAGCTGTTTGATGAAAATCATCCTTCACACAGATGCCACAAAAGACCGTCGCCCACCCAAAAGTCCAATGTATTGTTACCAATTGCCTGACATGTTGTTGTGCCGTAGGACTTAGAATATTATGTTCCATTCCAGTGCAAAAATAGAAAACCATGGAGACAGAAAAGATTTATTAGCTTCCCTTTCTTCTCTTTCCTAGCAGCCTGATCAGGACGAGTTCCCATTGTATGTGAAAATGAAAAAATTCCCTGTGTTCTTATGCTTGCGGTGCTTTACTTTGGAGGGGAAAGAGGAGGACCAGCTCCAGACACGGAGAAGGTGGTGTCACAGGAACACAGCAACATGTTCTCTATGTACACTGGTGACAGGAGAAGTCAGGAACTCACCTTCCCACAGAGCTAGGCATCAGGAAACTTAAAAGGGGCAGGATATCAAACCTCACAGGGAGACTACCCAGGGGTTTGGGGCACCCCTTTTGTTGGAGGTTTCACATGCTGGATAGAAAAACACCTATCAGAGGAAGGGATACAAGGGAATGGGCTGTGTTATCACTGAAGCCACTTTTCCCTCTGGCTCGGTCAGTGATTACGTGATTATATAAATGTAATAATTGCTTTGTCAAGAGAATACCTTAGGCAGCTTAATATGCAGAAAGCCATTTTTATAGCCATGGTTTTGGGACAGGTGTGTTACAAACTCCTTTAAATCTAGACATGATGCAGAAAAGCTGCTGGATATGAAAGGAAATAACTACTCCAACCTAGAGGATAATTTTAAGGCTTATTCATTTGACCAAAATTCAGGTAATCTTGGCCCACTCCACCAGTTTGCTCCCTGTTTGCTTGCTTACTTGGTCTTTAAATTGCAGTTTCACTGTTGACCTACCCCCAACCTCTTCCTTGTTTAACTATCAGCATAAGGATTTTCCATTGCCATGCTAACACGCCATAGTGACCAGCAGGGCTGTGGATCTCACAGGCTATTCTCACACTCCATTGCAACACAGTTCTCCCTTTGACCACTCCTCTAGTCCAGCTTTCTGCCTGTGCCCAGACTTCCAGTGTTTTTTAGGAATGTCAGTTAGGTTACAAATCTGCTACACGTGTATCTACAGATAGCAGTTAAACCCACCTGTATCCTCCTGAGAAAATATGCCTTTGTGGATGCTGGAAAAGGACTGCTGTGGGACTATGTGCACCCACATCTCTGCAACCACAGTTGGAAAAAAATCCACAATAATGCCTTGTGCCTCAGTTTCCCTACACATGCCAGAAAATAAGAGCACCTATAAATCAGGTGGTGAGTGATATCTTAGGATAACTTCTTATTTCATGGTCTAAGACAGAACCATGACCAGTTGGACACTTATAAGCAAAATACTCTGAACGTCTGAATAAAGCCAATATCCCAAATCTTTTTGCAGTGCAGTCAAAATCCAATGTTGACTTTTGTCCAGATTTAGCACACTTTTATGTGCTTATAGCTCATAAAAAGTAACAGGGGTTATGCACACATTTAAGTGCTTTGGAAGACAGAGATGGGTTATGTACATGTGGTGATGCTTCAGTGATAGACCTTCCCTGTATGTTCTATGATAGAATAGTCAGGGTTAAGCAACTTTGAACCAGTTCACATTTTAGGGGCTGGGATATACTTATCTTCCCAGTGAGTCATTATTTCCTTGCTGCTAGCTATTAATAACCCTTGGAGGAACTTTTCAAGCTGATAACCATTTCCTATCATTTTTGGCATTATGAACATGTTTTTATTTTATTTTCCCATTTCTCCCAGTCTCCCAAAGGCAGCCAGATTCCCAGAACCCTTGTGGAGTGAAGAGATCACTTCCTGCCCTTCCCATCCTCCTGCTTCCTCCACCCTTTCCAGGCCAATGAAAGGACTTTAAGTTATTGAGATAATCTTTTTTCTTTTTTGGTTCTGTTCTGATTAGTTATTTTTAATGTGGTCCATTACCGAGTACTTTCTCATTTTCTGTCCCAGACCTTCGTCTTCTCAATAGTCTCGATGTAACATGAACCAGTGAACTTTAAACACTTGGGGCCAGCAAGAGTTCTTAAAGCAAAGTATATTTAATGAAGCAATACATATTTAATTATATTTAACCTCCCACCTGCTAAGGGTTAAAGTTCAAATACTGGCTGATAAGAAAGCTTCCCCTCTAGCTTACTAAACACCTGATTTTATTATGTCTTGTGATGTCTTTACTTCTTCAGTTCAGAAAAGGAGTGTAGGCAGCAACTGGCAGAGCAAGTCCATGAATGGGGCAGAATTGAGAGTGATTTCACTATGCAGTTCCACTTCTAAATTAAGCATGAAAGACGAAGGCTAGGGTAATCCTCAATACACTTCGTTCCTGCTCAGGATCAGCTTTGCTTCCTGGAGTTAAGTCTTTTTTACAAAAGGGAGTTCCAGCATGCGGACATGTGCAGGGTAAGGAAAAATCTCCGCTATTTTGCATAGTCTTGAGGAGAGCAGTGATGTCTCATTTGTCTAGAGCAAAAGTGGGAAACATGTTAGCACAGATGCCCCCAGAGAGTTGCAAATAGGGGAGAAGAAGGTCTAAAGGGATTATCAGGGTTGTGCTTTAAACACATTCCACCTCACAGATGTATGAGAGAGAGAATGGGGAAAAAGACTAGGAAAGTTAAAGATAAAATAACTTCCAGATGCAGCCCTTGCCCTGATGCAGCCAGATCCCTGCTGCCTCTCCAACACAACATTTCAGCCTCTCAGAGCTCATTAGGAACTAAAAGAGGGTCATAGATAACAACGGTGCCTTAAATCTTGTCCATCTTACAGGCATCTTGTCTCAAGCAATCAAAGGCAGCCTATGCTGGCACAGCCCAGCAATTAGCCGGCTGTGCTTCCAGCTGGTTTGCAAGCACATGGCAGGTTAAACAATAAATAAATCAGATTAGGCTGAAATCTGTTAAGCAAGAGTGGTCCTGGCATTCAAAGCCATTTCTTCAAAGCATTAAAGATCAGTGTTTGGGTTTTATATTCCAAAGCCTGTTATCATGGGTATGGCTCCATGGTACTTTGCAGACAGACACAAGTTCATTTTGGCTGAGCTTTGAGTAGGAGCTATGGATTGGCTTTAGACCAGACACAATACAACCTCCTGAGAGGGCAGGTATAGAGCTCTGGTTGGGTTGTGGCCGATCCAAAGCCTGAATAGAGAAATCTTCTATCTTGCGTGGAAGGAATTTTCCCTACATGACCTGGGGTAATACTTGTGCTCATTTGCAAACCTCACAGCTTCCATCCAAATGAGCATTACCAGTTCTGACTGCTCCATGGACTTTCCTGTGCGCTGCAAAAGTGTTTCATCAAAAGGTCTGTGCATAAAAAAGTACAGCTTATTTCTTTGTTAAAGTCAAAGACTCATTGCAATTCATGAGAAGAGGGCAGGTAAGATAAAACGTGGGGCTTTTTTTTTTCAATAAATAAAATAAGGGTTGCCTATTTCTCTGGGATCTAGGGATTTAGGAGCAAGCGGACAGGAATATTTGACTGCATTCCAATGGACCTGACTCTACACTCAGCTCTCCCACATGGCCCTACTACTCATAGAGAAAATGCTTCATCCTCAAGAAGAGTCCCAAACCAACTCTACCCTCACCCTCCAACAGCTCCTCCAGAAGTCTCTGCCCATGGTCCCTTTTGTCTGCATCTTCACCCAAGGAATCTGAGAGGTCCCAGGTGGACTCACCAGTGAGCATCAAAGGACATGGCAAACTCTGTCAAGTCACTGAGTCTTCTGGAGAAAGACTTTATGTACAAAGAAGCTCTTGGGGAAACCCAGGGGTCACATTAAGTGGAAAGGGAGCACTTCATTTCTGGAAACGCTTAAGAAAGTCTAAGTTATAGAAAATGCCTTTTTACTCTGCTTCTACATAGTTTCAACTGTGGTAACATCTACCAGTCCCAGCCATTGACTTCTTGTGCTCAGCACAGTAACAACAAAACTGAAGAACATACAATGCCCTGCCACCACAGAAAAAGGGACAAGCAGCTCTGAAGTGAAAGGGACTCTTTCCTGACACAGCCCATGCAGAATTGTTTCTGTAGTAGTTAATGTGCTATTGGCCTTATCTCATATCTGTCATTTTCCTCATGTTCCCTCATGTTTTTTCCACGCAATCTTTAATGAAATTCTCACCAAAAATGACTGATTCTCAGAAGACTAAATGACAGTGCCATAAAGCAGATATTTTTCAATGCCCAGGTTGCAGGCAGCTTCTAAACCATGCAGTTTCTTTTCCCATGCCTCCTGGCAGTCTCTTTGCTTTGGTGGAAGAAATCAAGAATCTGCCCAAATTAAAATATGCAGGTTTTTCCCCCAGAGTAAATACATACATCACAGCTAGCTGGTTGCTTATAGAAGCACTTTTGAACATTTTCAGGCTGTGTTTTGCCTCCTGGAGTGGAGGGATCTTCTTTCCCTCTCCACAGTACCTCACTGGCCAGGCACATTGCTTTAGTTAGGAGTTGCTCTACCCACTGGAATAAATATACCTTTTAAAATTATTTTCAGATGGAAATAATGGGTTCTCTTTCACTATCCCGTCTTGCTCCCTCCCCCATCCCCCTGTGGAATATTCACCATGGGTTGCATCTAGAGACGGTGAAAATTTGTCATGTTTTTATCTTGTTGGAAATCTGTCAGAAATCCCAACAGCAATACAGCAATACTTTTTTTCTCCATAAAGCCTCACCAAATTTCTTTTTCTTTTTTTTTCCCCTTCAAAAAACAAACAAAATAGCTGCCTTGGAGGAGAGAAGGTCAGAGCTCAGCTGCTTTGAGAGCTCATCCCCTGTCTGTGCCAGGGTGGCTGTAGCTTTCCCCCTGCTCCCCAGTCAGTGCAGGAAGGGTTGGCTGCCAGCAGAGACATGCTCAAAGGTACAAGGCCATCCCGACGTCCTGGGTACTTGGCAGCTGGGGAGCTGGTGCCTTGCTGGGACTCTCTGCTCTGATAACTGGTGACAGTTTGGGATCCTGCCCTTCCTTCCTATCGCCGGCTGATTCTGCACTTATCTGACTGCATTCAGGAGGGCTCCTTCAGCCATATTTATCAATGACACATCTACCAGGGGTTGATGGACATAGTTCATGGGTTTGGCAGTTAGAGCTGTGATGGTGCGAAATATATCTTCTCACTCAGCTGACCCCAAGGAATAAAACTGGTGAAGCACACACTCACAAATCCTTTCACGAGCCAATGCTGATATATCATGTTGTGAGTGTTAAGAGGAAGGTGTTAAATAAGGTTGATTTTGAAGCAGGGACAATGCCCAAATTTTCAATTTACCCTTACTCTTAGACATTGTTCATTTCCCAGAGATCTATGAAAACATGCATTCATCCATTTAACCTTCTTTGTTTACCTTTAGATGTTGCTTTAAATCTGTGACATAATCCTATATTGCTCTGATTTCATTTTGTCTTCCCAAGACCTTGAAGAGAATAAACTCACTTTGGGTTGTGCTTGGCTGGAGGTTCTGCTTGCAAGAAGCCAGATTTGCTGGGCCAAAGATTAAGGGCAGATACCTTAGCAATGTCATATCAGATCTGTTGTTTCTCATTTCCCACTTCACCCTCTTCTCTGACCTCTCAAACCACGATGAAAATCAGCTCCTAATCCTGATTTCTAGTAGGCAAAAATGTGATGAACTCCTTTCTCAACACCCAACCACTTCTGTGCAGCACTCAGCAGGAGTGCTGTAGGATAGATCTGCCTTGGCAGCTCTGGCTCTCATCTCTGCCATTTTTTCCAACCATTTCTCTCATGACAACTTTTGGGAGGACTCAAGCACGGTGGTAGGAAACTCTTTAGTAAAGAGAGCACTTCACTATGTCATTCTTATTGTGTCATATCCCAAGTTACCCCATGGATATCCCCAGGATTATTGCCAGGACTTACAGACCACCAGGACTTCCTTCCTCGCTAAGCTGTGTGTCAGCTTTTGCTTTGGTCATGATTCTACATGCACAACAGAGAGTGTTTCCATTAAGCCTGACTGAAATGGGAATGAGGAGACAGTTTTGAGTTTAATACTTTGATCAGAAAAATTCAGGACAAAAGGGCAAGTTCTGTTGGGAAGGTGCTTCATAAGACTTGCATTTTGCTCTTTCTCCTCCACAGCATGAAGAAAAACCCCACATCTCAGTACAGCATGTATAGCAAGAAATTTTAAGGAGTCTTCTGTCAGAATTCATCAACCAGAGACAATTAAAATCCCTAGTCATTTTTGACAGCCATGGCCAGAGCACACTTCTAGGATGCAGAAGCAGTGACTGATTTCACATGAGCTTTGTGTCCCTTTGGCAACTTGGAGTATTGCTACAGCTGCTAGAAAGAAATTAATTCCTGCTTTTTTTTTTTTTTTTCAATTTTTTCTTCTTCACCTTTTAAAGAGGAAGTAAGATTTGGAGATTTTTGCCAATGTCTAAACACTACTTTCCAGTGGCTCTTTGCATTTTCACAG
The DNA here is from genome assembly GCA_013390045.1 of Picathartes gymnocephalus. Classification (NCBI taxonomy): domain Eukaryota; kingdom Metazoa; phylum Chordata; class Aves; order Passeriformes; family Picathartidae; genus Picathartes; species Picathartes gymnocephalus. The sequence continues at coordinate 46,849 of WEKY01014056.1, forward strand.
CCTGCAACTGACGAGTACACCATTGTTTAGAGCTTGTTAGCGATGAAAATAAATAAATAATAGTCACCGCAACAAGCACGTATCTCCCCATATATGCTGCTCCACTCACCCACGGCTGAGAACAAAACCTTAGTTGTTCTGTGTCATCTGACTGATCGTCTCCTTTTGCCTCCCTCTCTCTTGAATGCATGTGTAACATAGCTTTATTTGCAACTCTGTCAGCCTAAGCAAGATTAATGTTTGCATGGGGGTGCAAAGCTGGCTCAGAACAATATCCGCTTTGAGAGCCTTGCTCTAGAGATGGGTGCAGGAGCCACTTGGTATATTATTCCTTATTTATTTATTTATTTTTATTTGAATGTCTTAGTACTTCTGTAGCAAGCATTGGCTGCAGGCCCAAGCCAGATGGAACTGAACTGCTTTCTAAGAAAAACATGAGGAGGGAATTGTATTTTGATGTTGTAATTTCTTCATAGGGGTATTTATTTCCAGTGGGAATTTTTTTCCTCTCACTCCTCCCCCACCTCTGGAATTTGATGTACAAAAGTCAAGAAAGCTGTCAAACTTTTGCTGTTGTTGCTGGTTTTGTGTGCATCTGGTTTTAATGCTGAAAGGTTTGTGGCCGACAGCTCCAGAAAGGGAAATCCACAGATTGGACAGTGAAAGCAGTGGCAGATTGCATCATGGTGTTCTGGTCCAGTGAAGAAGAGGAGTCTTTTGAGTGGCTCTTTTCTCACAGCTCCACAGTCCTTTTGCTGATGGTGAGGCTGCAGAGGTCCTGCATGCACAGCGAGGGATCCATTAACTCCTCTCATCCATCTAAACTGACAAGGAGCCATCAAGTGGTAACTCTGTGTCATTACGGTGTGGGCTAAATTAGAAGTGGATGTTGAAGGCTCTACATGGAGTTTTTGCATCCCAAAGAACAAATTCCAATTTAGTACAGGGATCAGCTCCGTTCAAACCAGCAGTACTAGCCTGTTTTTCACCCAATGTCTTTGTTCTTCTCTTTCAGTAAACATATTTCAAAAGCCCAAGAAGACCAGACATGTTTTCTGAGTGTCAGATGTTGTTCCTCCTTCTGATTGAAACAGAGCAGTCCCAAAGGCCTGCTACTCAGCTCCCTCAGCACAAAAGCTGGCTGAGGCAATATGCGGTTGTTTAAGTATTCTGCCTTTTCAGAGCACAAATGCAACATTTTCTTCAGAATCAGCTAGAAGACATGTCCTCTTTCTGACAGAAAAGAACCAAAACCAACAACAACAACTACTAAAAAAAAAAACCCAAACCAAAACATGAAGATCAAATATCTCTGGTTTTTTTACTTTTCTGCAACAAATAATGATTATGAAGTATACCTTTTCATTCTTTGGTGCTGTTTGGAAAGGAATTATTGGTAAAATAAAATACTTTGAGGAGTGCCTTTCAGGAGTACTTTATCTAAACTTACTGCATGAGCAGACATTTCTTCAGAATTTCCTGACTTTTTAGGACCCATAAGTCCTGAGCATTAAAAAATCTTCCTCTTGCTCATTTTTGCATCTGTCTGGACATTGGGGAGGGAAGATTAAACAAGAATTATGGGCTGATTTATTTGATTTTCATCATGAGATGGATCTCTTTCACAGAGAATAAGGAGGAGCAACTTTGCCTCTAAAAGCAATACACTGTATTTATGACCACTACAAAGTCCTTTCTGACGTTCTCACAAAAGAAGAGCAAGAACATGACAGAGCAGGGAATTTCTTTGCAAAAAAGATTAAACAAACTTAAATTATATTTTTCTGCAGTTCTTTCTCAACTGGGGACTGAGGTAGTCAAAAGGATGAGCTGAGCTGAAGACCAAATGGATCACCAGAGTTTACACAATATTGCCAGTAGAATCAAGACATTTTCCTTACTGAAAAGAGCTGAGCAATACTTGAACCTCACACTCAGGTTAGCTGACTAACCTCCATTTACCCACAGATTGTAGAAGAAAGACTTGAGAGTGCTCCCTTCACTTCTTCAAAGGGACAGACCTTAAAAACTCATCCCCTACTGGTTTTGAGAGAGCTCAGGGGCTGCAGAGTAACCCCTGATATAGGATGCTACAGCTCCAGCCAGGCTGCTCTCTCCCAACCTTCTGCTTCAGTTCCCTGCTCATGAAGTTGCAGGAATAAATGTACAAGAGGTGACTTTAGGATTTATTTTGGTTTTGCTTCAGCCATGAGGTATTTGCTGTTGCAAAGTGCATGACCCCAAGGAACGCTCCTCACCACTGCTGTCAAATTCTATGCTAGAGAGTGACAATACAGTCTGTAAACACGTTAGAGGGTAGGTGCCTTGTCAGAAGAGAACAGGAGGCATTCATTTTGTAAAGGTTCTTCCTTTCCAAAGGTCACCTTTTGCATACCATTTGTTTCTAATCTCTTGGTTGCTGGTTTAGAAACAAACCAGTAGCAGGAAAGAACAAGGAGACAGAGCAGTTTGAAAGCAAAAGGGCAGAATGAGCTCATGAACCTAGAGTTGATAATGGTTTCTGGTGCTTTGGGGTTGGGGTTCAACTGAGTGCAGCATACAGTTACTTACCTGTGCATGTTCTTTCCTCAGCAATAAATAAGAATCTGACACACCAGAAAAAAAAAAAAAAAAAGGAATCTAAAATACTTTCTCAGTATTATTTCCTCTGGCTCTTCAAAAAGAGGGGTGTTGTTTTCTTCTTCCCTTTGTCTTTCCATCTATCTGATTAATGTGGAATTTGGGACAGAAAAGTAACTTTTCTCTGACACATTATTCAGGAATGCATGAGCAGTCATGGCATCAATGGTGCTCCTTCTCCAACAAAAATCTTGTTTGTCCCCAGGTCTCCAGTTTGGGGAAAATAACTCACAGAAATGAAAACTAGGGGCAAAAGATATTACAACATTGCTCATGAAACACTTTTCTTGTGAGAGATTAGGGAAAAACAAGTATCCTTAGCACTGGACTTCCCTTTCACTCTGTAAGCAGAATTGGAAACCAGGTTTCAGAGATCCTTTTTGGGCATAAAGAGAAAGGTTTGGAAAGTGGGTTGGTCAGTGGATGATGCCTATGGAAAGAATTGAGGACAGTAATGATCTGTTCTAGGTACATCTTGGTGTCTTATTTTATGCCTAACAACAAGTCAATTATAACATTATCAGAATATAATCTGTATATAATATTAACAAATTAGATGTAACAATTTTTCCCCAGGAGATTACATGTAAGTACATAAAGAAGTAGGAACAACTGCTTATAATCTATAGTCCTGTGGAAACAACAGGCGACATAGGATTAGCTAAAATTTCTGTCAAAACGAAGAAAAACTCCTCCTAGAACAACTCAAAGCATGTCCATTCTAAGACACATTCTCAGTGCTTAGGACTAGTAAAGTGAGACTTTACATCTGGAGCCTTGTAGACCTTTCCTGCTGTTTTACTTCTGGGAATAGAATGGTTATTACCTCCTCCCAAATAAACTGGATGAAACTTTCTGTTGCCTGCCAGCAACCTCATCAGTGCAGTGTTCCATGTGCCATGCCCACTGCTGCCACAGTGCTGTTGTAGCAGATGTAACCCCTCAGTGCACTTTTGGAGCCAGCTGCCATCTCCTCCTGCCCTTTCATGTCCTTCAACCATAGTGGCCATTCACCTGACAGCCCTGTGTACCCAAGAGTGGGTACTTTGCTGCCCACAACAGACAGCAAAGAAATCACCTCCATCATCTCTTTCTTCCCGTGGTGGAGTCGCATTTCTGAGTGAGAGATCCATGATGGAGCCATTGGGTTAGAGGCTGTTTCTCATGGAGTCTCATTTTCTTGTTCACATGGGAGGAGTACTTCTCCACCTTCTGAGAGTGTCAGGACACAAGTGGGCCTGTCTGCAAACTGCTCAGTCACTTATGCATTGAACAGAAGTGAACCACTGAATGTGAATACCTTCACTTGCACTTACAGGAAATTTACTTTCTGCATGTCCGCACAGTTCTATCTCTAACATGAATTTCCTCAGGCATCACAATGTACTAACAGCACTGTGGTGAATTAGATAGCCTGACCATCCAAGCCTTTTTTTTCATGATCCTTTCATATCCCCTGAAATGAGGTTTGAGGCAGTTCCTGTTCCTTCTTGTATCAAGTCTGTAACCACAAGATGCCACATTCCTTCTTTTCCTGTGATCTGTCTGTGTATCACATTCAGAAAACCACTTCCTCATGTGAGTGTACAGACCACACTTTCTTAGGTTTCCTATGTCTTTCTGTCAAGGAGAAAGATCCCTGGATTCATGTTTCTGTTTTGATTTATTGCTCTTAAGATGAGAAGTGGCAAAAAAGCTATAGCTGAAAAATTACTCTATGGTGAATTGACCATAGCAGCTTTATTCTCTCAAGTTACCTCAGACTGTGGATAAAGGTTTCTCACGTTTGTGCTGCATTTTTTGAGCCAGTTCAGAAGGAGTAGGATTCAACCGTGTAGTTGAATATGTCTTCTCCCACCAATGGCAGAAGAAGCTGTGGGAAGCATAGGCAGGAAAGTCTTCATCCAGCTGGAAAAGGCAGAGAGTGAGCAGGAGAAGTTCAGGGATCAAGGGAAGAATAACCTCTTCCATCTGGAGAAGAACCCCAGAAATAGCCACCCTTGGGGCCATGTACCATCATTTCTTTTTCCTGCAAGGACAAAAAAGTTTTTATGGATGGCAACACAATAAATCCAATGGATGGTCCTTTCAATGATGGTGTATACAGAGGTTGACTATTACTGAGCTGGTTATCATAGATATTATTTCACATAAATTCTGACACCTTATATTTATTTTCAAAAGAAAATAGAATTTGCACATTTCCTTAAGAGAAAAAAAGAATCAAACCCTTTGATTGAGAAAGTCAGGGAATATGTGGTATTATTCTATTAGGAAAGAGGTTTCACATGCAGGCTTTCTGAAGGCACAAAGGGAAAATGCCAGACTAGAGCTCTCAAAAAATACTATTTACCCTGATAAGAGTGAGAGATATGTATATAACATGCAAAGTCACTCTTATAAATGGTTGTCGTTCCTTCCTGGGAACAATCAATTTAAAGATAAACACAAGCATATGAAACCCCCTCTTGCAATTCTGTGGCCTCAGGGAAGCTTTAAGATTCAAAAATCAGAATATATCTTAAGAGAATAATCTTTATTATTAATATTATTACTAATTTGAGGTGATGCTGCATGGTTTTCTTAATGTTTGAAACTGAGCTCTATTTTCTATGGAATGCATTGTTCTGAGACAAAGAATAAAAGCTTCTATGTTCATAATTTAAAGTAATCAGAACAATTGCCAGAAAACGATCCTGACCCGCAAATCAGGAATGAAATGTACCATATAAAGTGTTCTATTTTAAAACTCTAGAGCAGGTAAGATATACAAGAGAAAACCCATTTTGTGAAAAGCTAATCCAAATGCAATAATTGCTTTAAATTGCTTCCTTATTGCTTTTCCAGAGTTGTTACTAAAACAGGAAAGGATTTTTCAGTGCAGTATGTTCATCCTGAGTGTCCTTTTTAATCTCATTCACAAAACTCACAGTTTTCAGCTCCAACCAAGATCACCCATATGGTTATTTCAATTGTAGTCCTCTTCATAGAAATATCTTGTGCTCCCAACATCACAGCCACAAAAACATCAAGAGCAATGCAGACTGACTTCTGGTAGAGAAAAAATATAAATCAATTAGGAATAATTTTATTTGGTACAAGTGTCCTCTGCATTCCAGTGCCAGATCTAAGCTCTATAACTAGTTGTAGAATAAAATGGGAGGGAATATTAAAACCAGAGGTGTTTGTTACAGTTGTCTGGTACCAGTCACTATGTTCCAAATGTGAGTTGTCTGTGACTACAGTCACCAGGAGAAATGATAGTCACCATGAAGGTGTTAAATCTGCTAAAATGGTTCCCCTTCTATTTTCGGGTATGATGCTGTCAATTCACATCAGTTGTTTCTTGAGTAAACTTCTGGAAGTGATTTGAGTACATTTAAGAAAGATTTAGATACAGACTCATGATTCTGGCAGAACCTGTTCTAAATGTTATCTTTAAGAACACAAAAGAAGACAAATCTATCATTTAGCACAATAGATCATTTCAATGCCTAAGCAGAACAGAAGTCTCAGAACAGTGGTTTGCAGTTTCTGCCTTGTCTGTCAGTTCCATACCACACTCACATCAAAGCATTTGCCCTCTCCCTGTGGGTGAAGTGATGGGCATTTAGAACTGAGATAACTACGACTTTCTAGCCACACGTTGCATGAAAGAGAAACAGTGGGAGCTATTGCCCAGAGGCAGTCAGACCATTCTGACAAACATAAATTCACAATCTCAGACAGAAACTAAATTGAAAGCAGATATTTGTCGGTTTTTCCCTCTTCTCCACCCTTTATTGACCAGCTGTGCTATTGATCCAGCCCCCCTGGAGCTGTCCACTGCTGCATTTTCCACACAGCCTTCACCTGACTGATATTTATGATATGTCTTGGGACCACAGTTTACCAGAGGGAATAATTTGGCCGAATGAGTATGGCAGGACTCTAAACCACAACAGGTGCATTCAACACAAGGTGGCTTTCTTACCAGGACTGATTTACAACTGAGTTCATGAGTCTTCAATGAATTCATTTCAAGGTGTCTTTCTCATATCATTGCACAAGTGCAGCCTTGTGGACAGAGAAACTGGTGACTGAACCCTTTCTGAGAGTTTTTTTACATGAGGGGCAAAGCTGGTATTGTGGGCTTTGACTTGTTCTCTCAGGAGGAAGGTGGTTTGCAAATGTTCAGTAATTCCCTTCTGTCAGGGCTGCAATTCTGCTATTCCCAGCATTCCTTCACAGGTCAAAAAACATCTGATTTTCTCTGGATGGTTCCCAGCCCCAAGTACACCTTGAAAATGGCAGCCTAAAAATAAACTTATAGATTGAAAAAAAACAAGGACTAGAACACCTGACTTCAGAAACATAGCAACCACCCAAAACACCCCCTGAAATGTGTAATATTCAGCCAAACCTCCAGATGCTATCAGATTGGCAGTGAAGAGAATACTCTTGATAACCACAGTACCAGCCCCTAAACATCCAGCAAACAAGGTAACTCCTCTACAGAGAGAGATCACAAATGTAAATGAGCCTCCTGAAGAACACATGTAAAATGCACTACAATATAATAAAGAAAAACCCTATTAACAGCACACTTTGTTATCACATTTGAAACTAGATTGGAGTCTGTCCAGAATATCCTGAAACTACAGTGTTTGCTAGCTGATGATCATTTGAGAGAAATTGTCCTCAAACATTCCCTTTGGACTTTCCAAATTGCCCTTACCTCACAAAATACTTTATTAGAAGCAAAATTTCTCATGGCAAACATATCCCAAGCAGAGTTGGGCCATGCCAAAGGAATAGATTTAAAACGTGCTGACACATGTACAGACCCCATAGAATAAGAGCCCCATTCCCATCCAAAAGAAACCATCAAAGCCTTGCATCTACATGTACTCATTCCAGAATGTGATCTATTCTATCCAAAGCACCAAATGCACTTGTGGAAAGTATGTGGGGGAAACCCATCAACCACTGTGCACCTCAGCATTTTCAGGCATTCACTCTGTAAAAGACAGAAACAGCCAGTGGGAGAACATTTCTCACAATGCGACCACACTCTGTTTGACTTCTTAGTCTTGATCTTCAAAGGCATTCCACAATACACCTTCAAAAGATGAGCTTTGGATGTCAAATTCCTAACTCTACTTCATTCTCAAAATTAGAGCACAATGGACATGCTGATTTTATGTCACTATTTTTCTGTGCTACAGCCAAAGCAATTTCCATCTGTCTCTGTGACAGAAATTATTAGCTTGCCACTTCTGTTAACATCTTTTTCATTTTCCTAGGTACCATATACCCTTGTCTTACCAAATATCAAACTGATAATCACAATTCAGCCCAAGATGCAAAGCAAGTTTCACCCATCTTTGTTAGCTGGAATGTTGCTGGAATGTTCCTCAGTTTCAGGCCCAAGAAATTCCTGGTCTTTGTTTCTTATCAGTTGCTCTAACTAGGGTTGTCATCATCCCTACAAATCTCTCCTTGCTTACTTCATTTGTGATGGTGTTATTGTAGATGTGGGGCCAGTCCCACTACCTACACAAACAAAAAGCAGACAGATAATAGGCTCGAGTCAGTCTGTTTCTCCACAAAATGTATGTCTCACAGCTAGCTCATATTTTCTCAGAGCAGCTGGTTCAATCCTTCGTATCCTTCATGGGTTTGTTAGGAAGAATGCCACTTTACCCAGAAATTCTCGCCTCCAGTGGGTTAACATGCCCACAAGAATGGTCAAGAAATTATCCTTGCTCATAGGCAGCAAAGTCCAGATTGGAATGAGGGAAGAAGCAAGAACCAGTGTTGTGTCAATCTGAACCTTCAGCAATGCTACACCATGGAGAAACACTCCTTGCTTAACCACGTGTTGATCTGTGACAACATAACCAGGGGTTTCCAGCCCCTGTGAGCATCACCTCAAAATGATGGCAGTATTAATAAGAGAAAATAAGGGAACATAACTAACCACGGTGACATTGACCCATTTATCAACACAAAGAAAGAGTAAACAAGGCTGAGAGGAATTCTTGTGAGTTGCAACTTGACTGGACTAATGGGTGATTGTCCTCCATAAACAGAAACATCCAACATGACTAGACATAGGAAAAGATGCATGAATTTATGTTATTTTGTCATGTAATCAGAGAGCAGTCTGCATGTGTGGGGAAATTATTATGAGATAATTCTTGGAAACTTTCTAATCAGGTAATTGTTTTTCAGAATTCAGCTTATGCTCTAAACCCTCCTGGAATTTATTAAGACGGACACTTTGATGCTTCAGGTTCCTCCACTCCAAGACAGACATAGAAATTGCTACACCAGGGAATTCTGACAACCTCTCTCTCTTGATAGCTTTGCTTTAAGAGTGGCTGGATGATTCAAGAGAAAGGATAAGCCTCTCAGTACAACACTAACTGTAGAAAAGAAATGTTTTGCCAGACCATCATACATGCTATGTATGCTGCAGCATTGGACTGTGACTCACTTATAATTTTTCTAAAGCCTAAAAAATATAAAGTCTAGGGTTGTAGACTGTAAAAGCTGTCTGCTTTTCTTTTGTGTGGACCAGCTGGGTCCTGGGAGGTTTCTCAATGTGAGAGATAGGTCAGCTTCAACTCCGTGTGAATTTCAGGGCCCTCACTAGGACACCTGACTCATTGGCTATTTCAGACGCTTCATAAGCCTACAGCATGGGTGGTTTCATGAGAGAGGGTCCCTTTTCAAAAACAAAATCCTGACAAGTTTGATTAGTCCATGATCTGTTGTGCATCCTCAAAAAAGTTCCTTAGAGTATCCAGAAATAGTTTTGAATCTACATATTTATACAGTTGTCAGGCACAAGCCTCTTCTCTCTGCTGTGGAATCATACACCTCCATTCTACAAGGATAAGGTATGTTATTCCCATTTTAGAGCTGGGTGAAATGAGAAAGAAGAGATTATGCGCCCCAGGGAACCCAAAATTTCCAGCTAAATATAATTTGTCCCCTTGAGCTGCAGAACTTAGCTTTTCTTTTTTTTTTCCCTCCAGGCTTGGCAATATGACAGAAAGACTCCTACATTCAGCAGAGCAGAGAGAACAACACTGTTCTTCATCCATTGCCTGCAATAAAGATAACCACTCCAGCAGAGCTGTTTACATATAGAGAGGGATTTTATGGACTCAAGGTCTCTGCTTCTGGCAGGTGCAGCCCAGGCTGCTAGGAAGGGTAGGAAGGGTTAAAACAGCACTTGGTTCTGGAAGATGTACAGGAATTGGAAAAGACAGAGGAATTTGCTGGATCCTGGAGTGCGTGAATTTAATAACTTAAATTATTTTATTCTACCTAGAGAGGACAGGGCCTGAACCATGCACAAGATAGAAGAGGGAAGAGATGACTTAACCAAGGCTTAAATGGACAAAGGTGCACTGGAGAATTGCAGCTCATCTGGGGAAGTGAACTAAGCTTTTCCTAAGCCCAAATTCACTCCTAACAAAGAAATATCTGAAAAATATTCCACATGGAAACAAAACCTTTTCTTCCTCTGCTGCAAGAGGAAAGTGAAGAGAGCAGGAGAATGTTTTTCACCCTGTTCCTTTCTTTTGCTCTGCAGGTTTGTGTGACTTTAGTTTCACCCAGCCCAGAGGCAGAGACTATGCAGAAAAAAACCCTTTTTCTGTTTCCTGCACACTGCAATGAGTGACATAATGTTGCAGAGAGAGGCCCCATGAGGCAACAAGATTTTTGGTGTTATTAGTTACTCTTTACTAATTTTCTCCTGGGAACAAAAAAAAAAGTAACAGCAACAGGTCCTCTCTTGCGAGTCAAGAAAACACAAAGGAATAGATCAACTGAATTAGTTTGGGGGTTTTGGTAATTATCTCCAAAGACTTCAGCTTAAACTCATGCTCAGCTAATCCGTGTCAGCTGCATCTTCCCTTGTCAGCTGCATCTTCCCTTGCCAATACAGAGGTGAGTGTGAGGAATTTCTGTGTGTTACTTATTTAGCCATTACCTTTTATGGGTCTTTCTGTCTCCCACTGACTTTCTGGCTGCAGACAGGTTGGCAAAAGGAAAACTTAAAACAATACTTTTCTGAAAACTTTAAAACATAGGCAGAGGGAAAGAACAGAGTCTGACAAAAGAAGGAGACACCTGTGAAGTCTGTGCTTGGACCTGGCCTGCTACTTTCAGGGCTGGAACCACAAACACAGGAGTATTGTCTTTGTTTAAAGCAGTGTCTGCTTATCTCATTGAAATTTGGGAATTCACTGATCCCCCCTTTTTTTTTTACCATGACTTTTTTTCAGTAATTTTCAGTCCTCACTTGCACATTTATTATAAATCTTATGTGCAGACAATGAAAAAAATCTCATTTTTTCACATAGTGTTCAAAACCAAAGGTGGAAACAGGCCTGGCTCTTGTGGAGACTGTCTAAGCAGATGAAGAAAAGTCATGGGTGAGGGAGAAAGAGATTCCCATTTCACAATAAACAGTGATCCTCAAGAGAAAGGCAGGCAGTGAGGTGGCCAGTGGTCAATTAACAGACAAAACAAGGATTGCAGAGGCAAGACAGAATCTGACAGGGTAGAGCTGCAGTGAACACGTTGTGAGGGAACTGAATGGAGTGAGGAATCCAATTACCCCGTCCAGGGCTGGGAGAATCCAAAATCAAAATCTCCAAGTGCCTGAAGCACCTGGCTATGGCTGGAGCACATTTTGGCTCAGTGTACACCCTCTTTCCCATGAATATCAGATAGTTTTTATGCTGGGCTCTCCTCCTTCAGCAAAACAATTTGTTCTCAGATCCCAGTTGCGTTTGTGAAGTTACTACTAAAGTGTTACTGCTGTGCTGTAAACACTTCTTTTTTGGTGTTTATTAACCTTGCCCAAGAAGCATCCTTCAACCTGGGAGCAACGGGGAGCATTTAAATTTAACGATGGTAATGAACAAGCTAAGATTACAACCAGAAGAGCCTGATTACTTACCTGAAGGAGAAAGGTTTGGAGCAATGGAAAGAATGAAAGGTGTCAGGTTATAGGTAATGTGCCCATGGCAGGAAAGGAAGAAGGAACTTCAGAGAGAGCTGTGTCAGAAGGAAGAACTGGTTGGCAGCATTATTTTGTTATGGAGAACCTGGACTAGCTGTGAGAAAAGCCAAACCCAGAAAAGAAACCAGAGGAGACTAATAACACGTAAAAACATGGAGGAAGACCTTGAATGGGTCAGGAACTGCCTGAAAAGACATTGGTCAGGAAGTTCATTTTCATAGAAATGTTAAACATTTGATGGTCCTTGGAAGGAAAGAGCAATGGTCAGTTCTGAAATTATGTTCAACAGATTTCCATGAGTCTGCTCTTCACAATGTCCAACAGAAAGGCAAAACACAGACTTTTAACTCCAGCAGCAAGGTGGGATTCTGCAAAAATGCAGGTTTCAATAACAAGAAAACCAAAAGCTTCTAATGGGACAGTGAGCCCTTACAAATGAACTTCAAGATAAGAAAAAAAAAAAAAAGATAAATTGAGATGCAGATCAGCAGCACCTGTTAAGTGCCCTAAAACACTGGAATTGCTGGAGACTGCCCAGACTCCAGACATATAAAGATACTTCTGTACCCCATCAGCAGGACAGCAAGGACCATGAAGGAAACTCCCGCAAAATATGTTGATTCTTCCACTCTATCTTGTCTGACTGCAATGTAGACCTCTGAAAAGTTTTCCCACAGCCCTCATTGGCAATGTTGACTCCAGAAGAAACATCCACACACCAGAACTGGGACGTTTCAGAGCCATTTTTACAGTTTGAGCTATTTCAGTATTTTAGGATGAGTTGTCTAAGGCGTGAAGATTGTATCCAGCACAATGATTCATGGGGGTTACAACCAACACAATCCTCCATGTGGGCCAGAAAAAGCCATGTGTTTTCTCCATTGACAGCAGCTTGTCAGCACAACTGACACCTCAGTTACCAATCCCAGCACAAGGTGAACAGGCCAGAGAGTGAAACTGCAGATGCCTGTCTGCATGGGTCTGGGATGTGATGTGTCCCTGGGGAACAGGGCCAGACCATACTTTTCCAAGGAAGACACAACACAGTTGTTTTCTTCCCCATCAGCACCATCCTGCCCAACTCTTACACACCTCCCAAAAGGCAAGATTGTCTTAGAAAGTCCAGGATATAAAGACTTTCACTGCTGTTTCCATGCTAAAAAGTAAGAGCAAATGCCTTGTTTGGTACAGCATTCATTGATCTGATGCCATGGCTGCACATATCTAGAAAAGACTGCACCACTCCCAAATTTGTATTTTGACTCAATGTGCTTACAGAAGGAATTTCTAGCTATTTCTATTTTTCCTGGAGACTCCAAGCAGTGAGGAAATTCAAATGTGTGGAAGCACACCCAAGAGCTGACGATCCCTTGAACCAGAGATTGGCTACAAAACTGGAGACTCAGTTTGGCCAAACCTCATCAGTCAGACTTTGTTTTTGCCAAACCAAACCCCACACCAGAAACAGGTTTGGAATCAGCTTCCATTTTCTTGAAGCTACCGAAGTCCTGAGGTTATTCAAAGGTCTCTCTATCACCCCTCTGCAATCTAAAACTTTTTTTCTGGAGCATGTTTTCTGCAGATTGACTTGATATGCAAACAAAGGGTGAGAGGCCAAGGTTGTCTGCAATTTTTTCAGTGTTCCCCAGTTCTGGACGTGCCCTGGATACTTTAGGAATAGCCTTTCAAGTGGTGGTTTGGCCTTTGCAGGCACATAAGGTTCTGGGAGGAAGAGAGTCTCATGTTCATAGAAAATAAGATTAAGAAACAAAAATATTGAACAAATGGCTTTGAATCTGGAAAAATATGCTCAAGTTAGGGTGAAAATTCCAGTTGGTTTTAAATGAGCTAATTTGTTCTTTCCTGTACATCAAATGTGGGAAGAAAAGAGGAAAAAGAGAAAAAAGCAAAACAAAAAATTTTACTATTTAATCTGTCAGTTGTTCCTTCTGGAAAAACTATGTTTCTGTGCTTAAAGTATTAGACTGGGATATAAAGAGGGCTGGGTTAACTTGCTGGTGTGCTAAAAAATCCCTGCATGACCTCAGGCAAGCCACTTACCCTTTCCCAGTACCCTTTGCAAATACTGGGCCTAAGACAACTTTCCTTCTCCTGTTCATATGGTCTCACTGCAAGGTCTGTGGAATGGGCCTGACTCAGTGCACTTGCACAACAGAGCATGAAGTACTGTTTCTTCTAGGTGGAGCTCAGGAGCAAGTCTGTGATCCAAATCATGCTTATATCCATTATAAATCCTGCAAAGTCAAATTCTGGACTGGTTTTCAGCCCAGGCCAGTCTTAAGGCAAGAGGGGATTAGATCTTATAAAGAAGTCTGTAGATGTCACCCTCCCCAAAGAGGCTCTCCCTTCCTCCACCTTGAGCTGTGTTGTTGGTTTAGGCTATTGTCAGAATGCACTTGCTCACACTTGTGGGATGTTTAGTTTAAGAAAACCCACAGGTGGCCCCAGGTTATTTTGCATTCACAGTATTTTGCACAAAATCCCAGGGATGTGAAAGGGACTGTCTACCAAGCATCACTGTGATTTCACACGAGGTGCAGGTCAAGCCATTACCTGGAATCCAAGATTTACAAAAAGGTTTTTTGTGTTGTTTGTTGGGGTTTTATTTGGTAAAACAGTTGAGTGCGAACAGGGAAGACCACACACATGCGGCAGTTTCCAACAAGCCCCTTAACCCTTGTGGTTTGCAACCAGCCCTCACCACGCTGCTCATTGAGAGCCCAGAGCCTCTGCTCGTACTGGGGGAAAAAATCCCCAGGGAATTCCCTGGCTCACGCGATCTTGCCCTTCAAAATTCAAGTGAAGGACTGGATTATTAGGTTTTGGGAATGGGCAGACTTCAAGTGGGAAAGAGAGGGTCCTTTCCCTTTCCCTGACCCAGAAGATCTGTGTTTTCCAGGGCTGAATTCCAAACCCAGCACAGCCTGAAGAAAGAAGTAGAAAGCCAGCTGAGCTTCTCAGGCACTGGTGGTTTTGACAATTCAGGACCAAGGAACTAAAGATGAGACAGACTTGCTTCAGTCATCACAGCTATTTATTAACAAACAGACAAGCCAGGGAGGAATTTTATTCTAGGAGTATCCTCTGTGGATAGACATTTTGAAGTGCCTTTTGACAAACTGCAAGAACTGTGATTAAAAGCCAAAAAACGCAGAGGGTACTAGCAGAGAGAGTGAAAAATGGCGAAGATCACAAACCATTCCTGCAACTTGAAAGAACTTTACAAATAACAGTTGTAAGAGCAGATGAGGCTGAAAGTGGTTCTCTGGGCTGTTACTGCTGACATAATTGCGATCCTCTTTTCCAAAGTCCATACTGATGTCTTCTTAGATGATAGTTGGAATAACCATAAAGAGACTTCCTGGGAGGTTCTTTATGGAAGAAGATCTCAGATCTGCTGCTCCAGAAGCTGCTTTTGTTTCCCAAGCTGCAACACCATCCAAGGAAAAATCCATAATACTTTGGACCTAGTGACCAGCAGTGTTCCCAGATAGCATTTACACAGTCCTTGGAGACAAGTGTCTCATGATTGTGAACATAGACGGACCTTTCACTGGGGTTGTTCGTGACAGCGATGCTGGATGTAGCATGTGAGTAAGTGAATATTAACACAATTAATACAATTAAAAGTGACTATTTAACACAATTAAATAGCTGTTGGATTTAGCCAGCTTTGTCTCAGGTCACAGAGAAATGCAAACCTATGCCCCAGTTCCTTGAGAGGAGTTAGCTGGTCAATATCTGCAACACAAGATTGACTCTCATGCCCTCGAGATATTTGAATGTCCCATGGACAACTAATAGGGAATAAAACCCAACTTATTCTTCTTTTCCTTCAGCCTTTCTTCCTCTGGGTGTCTACCCAGTGCAGCAAGGGTTGCAAAGAGAGGCAATGACTTTTCTGAAGCCAACCAACAGAGCTGGGAAAAAAATCCATTCTGCTTTTATGCTGGCCAGTCCTTTGTCAGTCTCCAGCAAGGATGACCAGCCGAAGCCTCTCAAAGATGAAAAACAGTGAAACAATGATGAGTACACTGAGCTCTGTGGAGATGCAAGAATCACACTCTGATGCTAGCCAGGGGTATTTGGGACTGGAACATGACCCTTCTTACCTCCTGCTTGGTTTTACACAGAGTGGCTGAATTAGCAGTGGTTCAGGGCTGTTACCATGAGATCATTTAGAAGTTAATCTTTTATTTGGAAAGCTGTTCCTTCCCACAGAAGTAAACACCCACCTTATCAGGCTTGCCATGGCAAAGGATGTTGTCCAGCTCCCCACCTGCTGTCCTTCCTCTCATTAGTGGCTTCCCTCCCTTTGCAGCCATCCCCACCCGCCATCTGTCAGAACATGCTGCACACCCACAGCCCTGCCAGCGATGCTCGTGGACACGGGCCGGTCACAGCAGCCCAGCCTGTAGCAGGAAACAGCCTGTTCCAGACAGGGATGGGAACATGCCTGGTAGACATGGGAGTGTCTGACCCTCTGCTCTGGGGCAGGGCAGTGCCTGGCCACCCCCCAGAGCCCCTTGCAGCTCTGAAAGGTCATCAGTGAAACCACAGGTGATTCTTATCAATCGTGCAAGGAAATAGAGAGCCTCAAAGCCAGGGATAGCCTTTCATTGCCACAGGGAGAGAACGTCTTGCACGTCCCTTTACACTGCATCTCCACCATCAAGCCCTTTTTCACCATCCTCCATTAAGCCCTAAAGGAGCCTGCTGGGAGGAATGCACCTGACTCAATTATAATTCCTCTTCCCTGCTGGAGAAAATCTAGGGCCTGTTTTTGTTTTTAACACAGTGGTTTCATTAGAGGGCCCAGATGTACTGGCTGTGTAAAGCCACGTAAGTCCCATTGAAATAGCTTCCTGTTTAGCTCCAGAGAATGCACAGAACATACCGTGATGTCGGGCTTCCTTCCCTGCTGACTGCTGCAGACTATACAGCAGGGAGATTATGTGGTAGAAAAGTGTTCTTTCTGACACTGAGGTTCAGAAATGTACATTTTCTGAGGATCTGCCCCAAAAAAATTCTAGAACAAAAAACCCCAGCAGTGACTGCACTGAAAAATACAACAGATATACTTCATGCACAGTGAAGGGTATGTGTGTTATCAGTTTTAATATCAGTTGTACAATCTTGTGTATAATCTCAAAGCCCCTTGCACAACAGATCCTGCACTTGTCTCACAGAGGGTCTGCCACTACGTCTCATTGTGCAGTTTTGCAGCTTTCATTGTAAACACTCATTGTCTTTCTACAACATAGGGAAAGTCTCTCTCAGGTAACCAGTACCACACTGCCAGAGCTAGCAACACCAAAGCAAAGAGAACTAAATTTTTCCCAAGAATGGACACAAACACTGAGTCTTGGAAAAAAGACAGTCAGGAAGAAATACACAAGACAGTGAGGAAAAAACAAACAAACCACTGTGGTTAGTAACACTCCGACTGTTTATGGATGAAATCACTTTCATCAGCACTTTTAAGAGTTGTCTGGAACCTATTATGATATTAGGACTTTGGTGTCATGGTGATTACTCAGAAATAAGCAGCTGAGTGATATGAAATGAAAGGGTTTACACCCCTACGCCTTTAGTTTTATACTAGTTTTTGGCTATTTTTTCACTTGATCAGTGATTATGGATCTTTATCATTTGTATAGTTGAAGGCTTTGTGGGAGAACCTCAAAAATAACCAGAGCATCCACCACTATTTCTGCAATGCTTCCCTTACCACTGGCACCAACAGCTCAGAGCAGCTCTGCAGCTTTGACCTGCACAACCTGTAATCCCTACATCCCATTCCTGCATCCTGCTGACATCAATGTTCCCTCTTATTCTGCTCTTTAATCTCTATGAATCCCAAACACTTATGACTCCTTTGAACCAATATTGAGCTTCAATCTGTCAGTCTGGATAACCCACGTGCTGAATTGAACCATATTTGTTGGGGACATCTGCAGGCAAAACATTTAGCACTACAAATTTCACATGCACGCACGTGCACACACAGACACACACACACAAGCCTGTTCTTTGAAAAAGAGCCTAGATTACAAAAATATCAATTTTCAAATCTTTAATTAAGCAGAAAAAATACAATCACCAACCCATTTCTCCTCATTCGTTCTTGAGAATTCAAAAGTACTATCCTAAAGGATAGTCATGGCAGGAACTACATCTAAAGCAATAATTAATATACTGAAAAAACCCCTTCTCAAACATCCCAGCCTGCCCATTTCCATTGGTGAGCAGAGCTGCACCAACGAATTTGTGATGTGACATCAGTTCCACAGCTAAGTGGCAACTTTTGTATTTACATCCATTGTTCAATAAACTGCTCACATCTCTTCTCCAACCCAAACTTTATTAAAATCGGAAAGATGCACTCAAGTGTTTTTCCAGGGAAGACAGGCTATTCAGACTTGATACTGAAAAGTGATTCCCTGTGGTAAGGAAATGAAGAACTGCAGAGTGCTTAAGAGACATATTTAATGCCTTAAGCTCTCATATTGAGTTAACAATCAGCATGGTCTTGGCTTTAAGAATATAAATTGATTCTCCTCTATTTCAATAATCCCCCTAAAGAAAGTCAGCTACAACTCTTTATCTCTGCAGCAGACAATATAAGGAGGATTGTTTGGTTTCAGTATTTTAATTTTTGTAATGAGATGTCGCAATGGCTACAAGATACCGAGGTGTTTTGCAGAGCAATATGTAGAGGAGTATCACTGTCCTCATGAGAGCACGTAGGTGTGCACTATACAATGAGGAGAAAGCAAAAGGATGTAAGGAGGTTACTGCTCCCATAAAGGAGCCGTCATGATGCTCAGGGAAGGAGAGGTGGCAGAGCAACAGGCAGCCTCAGTGACACAACAAAGGAATAGGAATTGGAGAGGGCAGGGTTGGACTGGACATTAAGAAAAAGATTATCTTATTGCCAGGAGCTCTGGACAGGTTAATGAGGACGAAGGTGGCAATTAGACTGATATCTGTCAGGAGCAGGTTAGGGAGCGGAAATCTGGCCATGAGCCAATGATACACACAGTATATCTTTTTAGGTCCCTGTCAGCCCTGTTTCCTACTTAATTCTCAGAGTGTGAAGTTGCTTAGCTGTGCAAGGAACAGCAGGAAAGCATCACAGAACCCTTTGTTTTTTTCTTTTTCTTTTGTATCAGGCTCCTTCCTTCTTCAAACCATCTGTAGACCCACTCAGGGGCACCAAAGTAAACTGCAAAGCTCAACCCTAAAGCTACGCTTTTTACAGATGATGATACTTTGAGAAATAACTTGTATAGTACAGAGGTAAAAACAGTCACCTTTGCCTGGAATAGATTTGGGGGAAAACTTCGAACCTTCATTTCTGGCTGCAACATGTCTGAGCTTTTTCTTACTACAAGTACAATCCACCCTTCTAGAAAAGACAGAGACAGAGCTAAAACATGGGAGACTTGCTCCAACTTGTTCTATTTACCTTGCTCAATTTGAGAAAGTGTTCAGATATCTGAACAGAATATACAGAGCACAACACTGGCAACAGCTTTAGCGTTACGCTCACCCACAGATATTCATCTAGAAGGTACTTGGGGAGTTCATAAATAAATAACCATCAGCTTCATACTCAGCATAGATACAGATTTTATACCAGGAGTGAAAACATAAGCAAGCAGGCATAAGCTAAATCAAACAAGGACTTGGCTGAACTGAATAACTATGAATTTTAAAATTAGATGTGTACCTATGAGCTCTCATCTGAAATCCTGTGTATAAAAGCCAAAGAACTCAAAAGAAGCTTTTAGCATTCAGCTACTAAATTCTGTTGAAACTAAGGCAGAGATTTTAAGAAGGCATTCATAAAATATTCCAAGTTTGGGAAATCCCAACACAAGTCCAGAGAGTTTGTTGGAATGATTAATCACCTTCCATTGTTTAAAAAAGTAGTAATCTGAAATTTATTTCTAGACTAAATTCGTGTCAAATTTACTTCCAGCTGCTAAATCTCATCATGCCTTTTCTGCTGGACCAGGATTATCCTAAGTCAGTTGTGGTCAAGAAAGCACTCAACAGCTTAATGAGGCTATACTGTAAAGAAAAAAAAGGTAATGCTAAAGAGAAAAATAACACATCTTATCCCACCCACTTGCTGTGCTCTCTGTGGTTGCAAGCCACCCCTAGGGCCTTGACCATCTGGGTGAAGTACCTTGTATGGCCAAGAGGGAGTTGACCCAGAATGATTTATAAATGACAATTGTTTCAACAGCACTGCATGTGACGAGCTCCAAGCAGGCTGCCAGTGGCCTGCACTTAGCTGGTCTGGTCTATAGCTCTTCATATCCAGCAGAGCCTTTGGGAGGGAATCACCACCACAGTACTTAATGGCTTTAGAAATGCTATTTACCTTTTTTCCAGCCAAGGCAAAATGACTGTTCAGCTGCAGTGATAACGTTATCAGGTGCCCCTTTCCAAGGTTGCTGCAGTCATCTCTTGGACAAAACTCCCTTGAAAGCTCTAGAGGAAGAAGAGGTAAGAAATGACAGCTGAGTGTAGAACACAGTGAACAATCATTAGCAGTAGTGAACAATCCTTAACACCGTAACAGTTGTTGCCTTTAGAACTGGGGAAGTGTTTTCCCAGCACTGAGGATGTCTGGCCCTCACCTGTGTCAGAAGTGTGGCTGTTCTGAGCTCCCACACAGCATGGACACTTCTTGCCCCAGCTTCCCTGCAGGGAGAGGTCCAGCCAGCCATCATCTAAAAGAAACAGCTGATTCTCCGAGATGGATCATTTCTTTCTCTCATCAGGAGGCAAAGGAATAAGGAACAAAGCAAGAAGGTTAGGAGAGAAGACAAAGGGTATTGGCTATCAGTATTTAGGGAGAGATATACAGGCAAGTAAGATTGAAGATTATGTAAAATTTTCATTTAAAAAGACAAGTGCTTGGAAAGAGATGAGTTTTTCTTTTAAATCACATGGAAAATTCATCATCTCTGTGTGTCCCATGGGATGAGACCAGCAAAAGAGATCTATCCTGCTCCAGAGTTTGGCATATATCTGAATACAGATTTGGACTGTGCTGATCCCTGCCAATGACACTTGAGTCAGACCAGACTTAGCTCAATCTGTGTCTCTGAAAACATAGTTCTCTGCAAAGCCTATGAGCACTCATACTCTGACTTGTAAATGGAACAAATTTCCTTTAATATCATGAAGAAGGAAGAACTGGGGGTTGTGCCTGCCTGCATCCCCTTCATGTCATTTTAACAGAGTGGCTTTTAAGAGCATAAACACCCACTCAAAATTAGTACGAATGTTTCCTTCATCGTTTTGCTCTGACACTAATGGGTAAAACATATTTGCACAGTGCACATCCAGCATTCTCACTGCACGGCTCTCCTGTCACTAACAGCAGCCGATGCATTCAAATGAACAATTGGCAATAAATAAAACTGACAAGAGAAAATTACAAAAGCAGGAGCTGTGGCATGGGGAATACTCACAAGCCAGAGAGGCATTACAGTCCTTTTGCCTTTAGGTCACTACTATCCACTAACACCCAGTTTGTCAAGTTAGGCTGACTCTTTCTTGTCCTTGGGCCTGGAAGATTCTTACAGCAATGCAGTGCTTGTAGCCAGCAGGAGATCCCCCTCCCCTTTCCATGGGCTGGCGTTTATTTCTTTCCTACAAGTCTACTCCCCACTCACACACTTTTTTTCCTTACAGTTTTCTCATCTGACCTAATTTGTGAAAAATGGAATTTTATTCAGTGCGATCCGTTCTTGTGGTATCTGTATAAGCAACTTCACAGGGCACTGCAGACTATGCATATCTGTCTGGCAATATTTCTAATTGTGTTTGGCTTTACACATTAATAAATGTATCTTCCAGTACTCTGGTCAGAATATTCACCAGGAGGAGTTTCCAGTCAGTCCTTCTGAGCTCAATACAAAAACTATCCAAAACAGAGTTAAATGGCATGTTGTCATAACAGGACTTTTTAATCTCAATGGATGTTTTGGTGCTGAGGTATGTGGAAGATTAGAGCAGTAGTATTTGTTAAAAAGTTTGGGCTCAATTTCTTAAAGACAATTTGCCACTCTGGTCCTGAGCTCAAGAACCAAGGTGTTCCCACCCATGCCTCCATTGTGGACAAACATTCCCAGAGAAGCAAATAGTTTGTATCGTCCCCAAACAATTGGCTTCCACCGGCATATCCCAGATTCTGCTTTCTCTGTGTCTTTGGAGAAGGAACCTCTCTGTTGAGACAGCTGTCTGTATTTCCATCGTTTTTGGATATCATATAGGTGACAATACCAATTGTCATCACGCCAGGGATAAAGTGAGCGCTCCATGAATGACTTCACAAGATCATATCTTACCTCCGTACAGATTCATTATGAAAGGTCTCCCCTTTCATGATGCATACACAAATATGAAGAGCTAGCTGATGCACAAGGCATTATTATCCATATTAAAGGACCAATGCCATCTTCGTATCCTTTCTCTTTTTGGAAGAGCCAGTTGTCTCTTGTAGAAATGTATAAGGTTAGGAGCATATGGGCTGATTTTTTCTGCTTCCCTGGAAAAAAAACAACCCAACCCAAGGCTCTATTTAGCTTTCAGAGACTGCAGTGTGTTACCTGTCATTGACAGCAAGAAGCACAGTAATAGGCAATAAAAACAAGATATTAAGATCCAGGCTCAGACAGACACAAGTACGTTTTTTTAGATGCTCATGTCAACATTAAGTACCTAATGCTAGCCAGAAGAGTTTTAAGAGGAAACATTTTAATGAAAACTGATATCTGGAGGCAGGTTGGTAAGTCAGTGCCTGCATTTGTAAGAAAACAAACAAACAACAAAAAAAAGATAATCAAGAACCAGTTGAACCAGCCTTAATATTTTCAATAAGGAATTCATTACATTATTCTGCATATATATTGTAAATGCTGTTACTTATCAAGATCCCAAAGAAGGTTAGCTTTTTGATCTTATTTCTCTGTAAATTGCTCCATTGTTGTATTTTCCTAAGGTAGTGTTGAAGTAATTTTAACTTGTCAAATTTTGACGTAGCATTTCAATGAAATTAAGCAAGATTCTTTGAAGACTAATGTGTCTTATGTCTTCGACACCCAAGATTTGTGATATTTAATTATACCATATGCAACCAAATCTCCCAAAAGAGGGGTGAAAATATACTAACTAATATGGGGGCAGAGGGAGAAAGACAAAGAGCTAGTCAGAGGATAATACCTCTATGCATCAGTATGTTCCAGGGTAAATTAGCTCCTGTTAAGCTTGATGCATCTTTATAGGGGTTCATTTCCCATCTAGGAGATGCCAGTGAGGCCTCAAGGAAAGCTGCCAAGGGATGAAGCGAAGAGGCATCCTAAGATACGAGACTATGCTTCATGTCCTGGAATTCTGACTGGCTTGAACAACTCTTCCTTGACTCCTCTCTGGGAAAGGGTTAAAAGGACAGATTGACTTTGGACACATTTATTATCATACCTTGAAAGTGAACTCACTAAGCAAGAAGCAGGAAGAAGGGAAGACTAATTTGCTCTCAAAGACTCTTGATTAGAACAGATATTTTCAATTATGTATGATTGTTTTATCTGAATATTATAAGGATCAAAGTCATTTAATCTGTCAGTCAGATCAGGTCTCCATCTCACATCTGGAAGAGGTAAAACAAACAATTGAATGCAAGGTGCTGTTCTCAATTACAGTCATCTATGTAAATAATAATTATATGGTTTGCTCTTGTTAAGGGATAAACCTCAAGATGATCCACAGAAAAGGTCTATTAGAAACACTGGTTTGTGAATTTAAGTTTAGACATCAATAAGGTACATTTCCTAAGAGAAACACCCTGTCAGAACTGCTTGGGTTATCTTTTCTTCTAACAATTTGCTTCAGCCCTAAAAAAAAATTAAAATCTTGCATTATTCTTTTACTCTCTTTCTATTTTCATTTTTTAGAGAAGAGCCAAATGTTTCTACCAGAAATTAGATTTGTGATTGTCACGTTTTTGGCAGTAGTTAATTTATAATTTTTGATTCTGCTTAATAAGTACCTTGAGCCCTGGATCTTCACTGCACCAGAGAAACCTTTATGACTAAGCTTCAGACTTCTGGTTTGTAACTTATATTCAGCTTTGCCCCTGATCAGGTGTTAAGATAATAGGATGTGACTGTTGGCAGTTAGAGAAGGTGCCAACTTAGAGAAACTCTCTCCTGCTGTATTGCATAAGAGTGAAAGCTGGCAAGAGTTGGCAGCTAGCAAGCACATACCAGATGAGTTACAGCACAGAACTCTACAGGAGGAGAGGTTTTTATGTTACTTTCACAGCGCTTAGAACCAGAATTTAATGAAATGGAGCTTTGCAGGGCTCTAGCAGTTTTCAACAAACCTGTAGGTTCAATGGATGACTCTTAAGAAATTAACATAACAAAACTGAGAAGAATGACCCGCTATCATTAGATTTAAGTAGCTATGCATGCTGGACTAGTAAGGGAAACTATGCATGAACCACCAGCTCATGAGGCTGAGGTTCTGAGCAGCAGGCTCTTATGTCAGAGTAGAAGAAAGAGTACAATCACCCGAAGCTAAATCCATCATAGTCTTGCACAACCAAAGCCTTCTCCTCCCTCCTCTTCCATATTCCCAGAGCACAGACTTCTCTGGACTACTGTCAGACAATCAGAGATCTTGTCATGAATTTTTTCTTTCTGCCATGGCAGAAATCTGCTCAGCACCCTCTTCAACCTGGGGCTGGCAAAGCATCTCTGACAACCTCATCCATCTGACCAGGAATCTCACGTCAAGATTTTGCTCTACCCTTGTCTCACTGAAATGAACAAACAGCCCTTACTTCTGCAAAAATTACCAGGGTATTATGCAGGCTCTGGGGAACACCCACTCTTCACACCACACAGTCCTGCGAAGGACGGCAGCCTAGTCGAAAAGAAAACAAAATCAAACGCTCCACCGTTTAGTGAAACTCAAAGGTTTCAATGTGCCCACCCACAACGAGGCCAATCCAAACTTGTCTGAATTCAGGATTGATGTTGGACTCACACAAAGAGTAGGCAAACTTGGCACCTTGCTGCTTTCCAAAGACTTAAGGCAATCAGCTGGCTCCTCTTCTTGGGAGACCATGCAGCGTCTTTGAACCCGTTTATTGGAGTGGAGGTCTCCTTGATGTGTAAATAGCCTTTCACTGCCCTTCAGAGCTTCTCTGTCCCAACCTATTTAAATAGGAGTTAAAGGTCCGTTCTGATCAATTACCCTATCTTACAGCAAAACATGCACTGTCCAGCTTCCATTGTTGCTTCTGTTAAGCCCAGTAACTTCAAAACTGGTTTGGTAGTTACTAAACTTTCTAAACTAAAACCCTCTGCAATTTAACATTCACAGATTTCTGGCTTCTGTGTCTGGGACTGGATCTTGCAATTTCTTCAACTACTCAGTTACACATCCAATTTTTCTGCCTGCACATCTGTTTATTGGCAGTGCTTAAATCACCCCTTAATCCTTTTTGTCATAAAGTAAGTTTACCTAGCTCCTGTATTATCTGCCTGCAAGGCATATTTACCATATGTGAAACTGAAACCAACTTTAAACTGTAGTTATAATGGTCAGAGTCATCAGAAATTAGGCCACTCATATGTAAGATGCTTCTAATGGTTTAGGATTGTGCCAGATTAAAAATAAAATAAAATAAANTTTTAATTAGACCAACTGATATGCCTGGAAAATAGCAGGCACGTGCTTCCAGGCACATGAGCCCTTTGTCAGGTCTGAAATACAAGAAAAACACTTCTGGCTAAATACAGGTTGAGAACAAGCTGCTTTGAGTTTAACTTTATTATGTTAATCAGTCAATTTGAGAGAAAGGTGTGCTTTGTGTTGTAATTCCTCAGCTCATTACATGCGGAAGCGTTCTTAAATTCCAACATGCCGATATGCTTAGGACACATTTTATTGTACAATTGGCTCATCATTCAGCCTAATAAGGAAAACACCCAGGAAATTAAACCTTGTAAGAGCAAAGGGTACTCGATGCCTATCTGTGTCTGGTCTCTGGCACTGTATTTGGGAATGTGGACCAGTTCGGTGACTCCAAATACTTCCCTTCCTCTCCCATAACAACATTGCCTTTATTGGAAATAAAAGAGAGGTCAAGGAAACTATTTCACCAAATATCGGTTTTGCGATAATTTAAATGAACAAGCCTAAATTAACTTCACTGGCTCCACTGACATTAATTGCACAGCAACATTGTCCGTGTATTTCAAGGGCAGGAAGGTCCATTAGATCATCTGTTCTGACCTCCTGCAGAGCTGCACGTTGTATTATTTAATAAAAAACAACTGTACTGAGCAGGTGCTCCAAGCCAGACCCCTTCATTTCTCATTCAGTTTCTAAGCTTCCTATTCTTTTCCACAGTTACTTAAATCTTTGCATGTTGCAATACTATACAATTGGCAAACAATGTCCTGACCTGAACTCCTTCAGGGTGTCAGTATCAGAAAAGCAAATATTTAGACATATGCTTGTGACAGTGTAAATAATGAAGAAATAACAGTGAAGCAGAGCTATTTCCTGGAGGTTTAATGCCTAGCCAGAAGAAGCTGATGTTCTGAACTGATTTTGGTCAGTTAATAAACGTCTTGCCATTGTCTATAAATAGACCATTGTTGCTATTTTTATATCATGAAAACAGAAAATTAGGTATACATTTAGAGCCCTGTGGCATATGGCTTTGTTTCTGGATCACAATTACCACACACATCATGCAGAATAAATGTTTGCAGCCCTGACTGGTTGAATCATTTCTCCAGAATCAATCATTTCATGTCAAAATTCCTCATTGGCTCATGAGTTTCTTGTTTTGCATGACCTCTTGTTTTCCTGAAAACAGGAAAAAAGACAGCTGAAGGAAGGCCTTTGTCTTGAGGTCCCATTTCTGTCTCTCTGAGTAATGTTACTGTGGGACCTACAGGTCATCTGGCAACATTATGGGAATATTCAATTATCCCTGGGAAATGCCGTGTCCCATTGCTGTGGCACTGATGAGCAAACCACATAAAACTAAAAAATGAATTTGAAAAGCAAACCCTTTAAAGGTTTGGACATTTCTGTGAGTACAGTCTTGAGAATTTTTTAGTGCCTCTGCCAGCAAAACTGTTTTACAAATTTTCAGTATTCTGCCTATTGCTTTGATGTCTTCTTTTTATCCCCATCTTGCTGGTCACAGGAAGCAATGAAACAAAAAAACCCAAAATATATTGTCTATTAAAGAGCCACAAACTGCAATCATTATAAATCCCTACCACATTTTTGGAACTGGTGCATTCTTGCACTTCACTTGAGACACAGTCCTAGAAAATCTGGTAACTTCAGGTCCATTTGGATTAAGATTGGGCAGAGCTCTTCTACACCTTGACCTGACCTAATACTGCACATCACAAAATGGAAGGACCAGAGTCCTTTTTCTGCATAGCTTCGCTTCTTTAGTGTCAGACTGCTGAATGATCTGTGACAAAACAGGACAACTTTGAGCCTATTTCTTGTCCTCTTCCTCAGAACTGGCCAGTTCAGTGCAGTGGTTTAACAGCAGCTGGCAACTAAATGTCATGTGCACCTCACCCCACCACCCAGTGAGATGGGGAGGAGAATTGGAAAAGAGAAAGGGTAAAATCCTTGGGTAGAGATGAGAACAGTTTTAATAACTTAAACAAATTAAAAATATAATAATAATTGTAATGAAAATGGAGGCACCAAAATGAGAGGGAAATAAACTGAAGAAATGCAAGTGATGCAGAGTACAAGCACTCACCACCTGCTGACCAATGCCCAGCCACGCCCTGAGCAGTGACCAGCACCTCCTGACCAATTTTCCCCAAGTATTATACTGAGCATGGCATTCTGTGGTATGGAATATCCCCTAGGTCAGTTCAGGTCAGCTGTCCTGGCCACAGTTCCTCCCAGCTCATTGTGCACCTGCTTGCTGGCAGAGCCTGGGAAACTGAAAAGTCCTTCACTTAGAGCAAGCACTGCTTAGCAACAATTAAAACATCATTGTGTTATCAACATTATTCTCATAATGAATCCAAAAAGACAGCACTGTACCAGCTACTAGAAAGAAAATGAACTCTATCCCAACTGAAACCAGAGCATCCAGCTCCAAAGCTCAAAGGCATGAGGGATGGCAGACAGATGCAGTCAACACTTGTCTCTCAACATTAAGACAGCAGTTCTCAGTTTAATTTAAGGATAGCACAACTGAGCTCTTGGAAACATATATGTTCCTATCCTGTGGGCACAGAAATATTTGTCATTTTTATAGATGGCTGAAATATATTTGGAAGCTGTAAGACTGTGGCCATCCTATATCAAAGACCATTTCATAACAAAACACTGTAGCAATCCATTTATAGAAACAGCATACTGCACTCTGGCTGCTGTGGGTAAAACCAAACACCCTCCCTGCCTTCCTAAAACAGTAGAAACAACACGACCTTCCCCCAGAAGGGCCATTTCCATAAAAGAAATAAAATCAAAGAGGAAAACATTGTACTGAAGGAAGAAGTCAAGGATACAGAAGCAGTGTTTTCAATCCAAAATTGTCACATGAGAAGGTGGTGGACAGGAGAAGGCAGCAACCAGGGGAATATTTTGTGGCTATGTAATCTGCTAAACTGAGGTGGACACAAGGAAGAAGGTTGAGGGAGGACAGGCATTTATTTTTGAAAGGAAATTTGAATCCCATTGGAATGACCACAGTGGAATGAATCCAGCCAAGAAAAGTGGAATGGGGGTCATAAATAACGGGAATCACAGGTCAAGCAGCAAGGTACTGCTGTAAAAGCCATCTGAATAGTAGATGGAGGCTTCCAAAAGCACATAACTGTGAAGTCTCAAAGACTCCAGGCTCCCAGGACCACCAGGGATGTCTGTAAGTATCTAACATACACTCAAGACACTACTTGACATGTCTGCCAGCTCTTTCTTCTGGTCTTCTCATTTGACCTGTGACGGGCAGGGGTGCCCAGATCTGCCTCTCCAGTGTTTTACGGAGCTGATAACACACCTTGCCCATCTCTGCAGGATACAAGCTCTTCACTGTACCACTCCTTCTCACTATGATAATTCCATTCCCACTAACACTCTCATAACAGTTTTGAGTACACTTAAATATGACTATTTCATTCTTGCATGATACCCAGAGAGAAACCTTCTTTATTCTCTGGTTCAATATCCCCTGATACATTTCTTTATTGACAAGCATTAAATATTGCAGCACCATAAGGAAGCTTATCAAACTTTGCAACACAGACGGGAGAAAGTATGTTGAGTAACTGCACAAATATGTAAAGTTTTAACTGAATTAGTTTTCCCAGGTGTAATCATAAGGGTTTATTACTGCCATACCAATCCATTAGAAACTTTGTGGATGCACAGTTGACCAATCAGTTTCAAGAAGTTTTATTCAACAAGATGCCTGGTGGCAGCTATCTGCTGTACTGCCTTCATGTCTACATGAGTGGGTCTACAGGGTGCCCTGCAGGACAGGTCCCCTTCAGAGTGTCACTGCCAGGAATGACAAACATATGTATATAAACATGAACACATACACTATGCACTTCTTGTTCCAGATTTCTCTCTTTCACATTAATAAATAATGTAAGAAAGCTAGTTCTTCCATAATGCTTCCACTACCTCTCCTGTATAACCAGAAAAAAAAGTAAACATAATAGATATATAAACAGGTTTGATTGCAAAAACATGGTGATTTTGGGGGCAAAGAGTAGGCGGGTCTGTCTACCCCAGCTGGTTTTTTTTAAATGGTCCACTCTTCATCCATACCAAAGTCGTAACACTCAGATCATATCTGTCTATAACAAGATTTGCCAAGAATAAAATTAAACACAACATATAGGTTTCCTATGGCATCTTTTACTGAGAGATGTTCCTTCTTGAAGGAAACCTAAACTGCTAAGGGCCTGAAAGGCATTATTATTCTTACAAGAACTTTCAATCTGAGAAGTCATCCTTCATCTTGGGAATTCATTTCAGATGGGGACCAAGAAATAATTGCCATCCTCCTCCACGGACTTCCCTGGTAATCAGAAACATGTGCACAGCTGGAGAGGTGTGAGGTTGGGATAGGACTGGCAGTGGAGATGTGCACGTTCAAGAGCAGATGGAGCGCTGCTTTTTATTAAGAGAGAAGTAGATTCAAAACACCTGGCAGAAAGGTGCTTGCTTTTCCCTTCAGTCTCATGAAAGCCATTGTGACAGTGAAGGCATTTACATGTAAAACAACTCAAAAGTAAGGGGGAAGAATGTAAATAGCAAAAAAAAAAAAAAAAAAAAAAAAAAAAGAAAAAAAAAAAAAAAAGAAAAAAAAAGAAAAAAAAGAAAGAAAGAAAAACATAGAAACGAAGAACTTTCCATAATAACTGTACTTTCCATAATAACTGTGACAGATTGGATAGTTTCAAAGCAGAACTGATGCTTCTCAATAGTGCTGCAAATATGTAATTTGAAAATACAAAGTTAAGATTAGGTTTATTTGGAAAAGGTGTATCAGATTAGTGTTTGAGAAGTAATCTAACATAATTTTAGAAAAATTCATTAGCCACTATGGAGGCTACATCTTACCATTGTCCACACCTACAGAGTGACCCCGTTTATCATTCCATACAACTAGAGACACCTC